>JACVVK020000455.1:152500-195000 GCA_018292915.2 Batillaria attramentaria
CAAGATGATAGACATTGACAACACCGTCACTAGCATACCTGTATTCAGTGACTTTGAATCAAGGTCAAGGCCACACAAGCAGTTTTGCGGAAAACCTTCGAAAACCTTACCATTTGCAGTCTGTCAGAAACGATAAACAGCAGTAGCACCAAACCTGGCTTGCTGATAAACAGTAGTAAGACCTTTCAAGAAATACCATTTTGAATAACCTTGACTAAAGGTCAAGGTCATCAATAGCTGTCGCATTGGAAATTAAATTTGCCGTTTTCTCAGAATGTAGGGGAACCAGAGGCATCAAACTTTGCATGATGATAGACATTGACAAAACCTGTACTGGCATGCTTGTATTCAATTTCCTTGAGTCAAGGTCAAGGCCATTCAACATGTTTTGCGGAGACTTTAACGTTAGCATTTTCTTGCAAACAACAAACAGCAGATGCAACAAACAAGGCACAATGATAGACAGCAATGAGACCTATACACACATACCCATTCGAATGACCTTGGCTCAAGGTCAAGGTCATTACAGCTGTCTGTTGTGAAATTTTACATTACCACTTGTACAGAAACTACAAAAACTAGAGCTGTCAAACTTGGCATAATGATAATTACTGATAAGCTCTTCACTTACAGATCTCATTTGAATGACCTTGACCTAAGGTCAAGGTCATAAAAGCTGTCCTGGGAAAACTGTTATTTCGCCATTTGCCGTTTTCTTAGGAACTATGAACACAAGAGACACCCTACTTCAGGATAGCTAGTGATAGGAGCTTTACAAACATACTCTTTTGAATGACCTTGACCCATCTCACAAGTGAGCCAAGGAAGCTTTGCTCCTCTAGTTTACCCTATTTTGGTCTAAGGGTACTTGCACACTAGCGTCACGCGAGATTGTCGCGCCACGCGTGCAGCAAATTTTGTCGCACGTCTACGTGTGCAACCCCTTGAAGCGCGGAGCGACTGACGTAGCACGATTGAAAAATTTTGTCGCGCGGGGATAGGAATTGTTCTGTTCGGCGCGCTCGACGCGCGCGTGTAGTGTGATTTCAGCCAATCAGAAGAAAGCACAAGGGCCAGCACTCACCATCCGGCCTCTTCTCTTCCAAGATGGCGGAAATGTGCGAAGACGAAATGTTTCGCCTCATCGACCTGTATCGTGAACAGGAAAACCTCTATAATTTTCAGCTCGATTCATATCACAACCGAGAGCAGCACGCGCGCGATTCTGACTCCACGTGTGAGAGCCCCACCGTGCGTGCAGCACGCAAAGCTCGATAAGCGTGCGTGCGTGCGATGTAGCACCGACGCTAATGTGCACGAGGCCAAAGAGACTGCAGCAGCGCTTCCGTACAATTTTGCCCCCCCCCCCCCCCCCACACACACACACACAGACACACATTCCCCCCAACCTCCCCAGCAGTATGCTGGTGAAGTAGTTTCAAAATATTGTGTCCACATGATTCTTTGAGGACATGAGGATACTGCTGCAATGTTTTTAATAACATTACTCGTTTTGCAGACTGTAGACCCATGGTGAGTCTTCGTGAACCGCTGTATGACTTGCTGGTCCTGATTCTCTACTGGAATCGGCTGAACATGTCAACACGGTCACGGACAACACTGTAATATCCACATGCAAAGACGGCCACGGTTTTAAACATAACCGTATTTTTAACCGGTGCTCTGATAGATAATAAAATTTCCGTACACACACACACACACACACACACACACACACACACACACACACACACACACACACACACACACACACACAAAATCAAATCGTGCATTTGAATTTTGAATTTGATCATAATTTACAGCTGTTACAAAACCCGATGGTACAAGCTTCGTACAAAATTGTCATTTTTTTCTTCTTTGCTTTGCCATATATCTTGTTCCATGTTCCTGTGTGATTCGTTACATCAAAGTCACACTGCTGGAGACATATACTGGAAAGATTTAAAGAAACCTGTGCGCCGACTTCAGCAAACAATAAAGTAAAATAGAAGCATTCAAATTCTTTTGAATTCATTACTTTTGCAGTTGGTGGTGGTTGTTGTTGGTGTACGTTACAGTGTGTGTGTGTGTGTGTGTGTGTGTGTGTGTGTGTGTGTGTGTGT
Source organism: Batillaria attramentaria (assembly GCA_018292915.2). Lineage (NCBI taxonomy): Eukaryota > Metazoa > Mollusca > Gastropoda > Batillariidae > Batillaria > Batillaria attramentaria. The sequence goes on from JACVVK020000455.1 coordinate 154,624, forward strand.
GTGTGTGTGTGTGTGTTTGTGTGTGTGTGTCCGCGCGCGAAAAAAAAAAACGAACATTAACAAAACAAACAAAACCCAAAACCAAAGCAACAACAAACGAAGGAAAGAAAACAAAATGAAACAAAACAAAACCACAGAATGAAGCAGTTCTAACATACGTCCAACTTTAGCCAGTGTTGTTGATACATTGATTTGTGGTGGTCCGTAAAATGATATCTGCATCCTGTCTGTTTTGTGGCCAGCATATTGCGCACATGTAATTCACACTTATTACCTAACACTTTCAAACGGACACAGCAGGACGGAATCATCTGTCATTGTGTACAATCTCGAGGAAATATCCTGAAACCTTATAGGTAAGTTCTAGATGAAACACCAGATACACACGCCAGATCGGCAACGATCACATCCGTGTGTCATTATCATCAAAATCAAGATTAACAACCGAGGTGAGAAATCCGGTCAGCCAGTTATTACCTAACACTTTCAAACGGACACAGCAGGATGGAATCATCTGTCATTGTGTACAATCTCCCGGAAAAAGCCTGAAACCCTATAGGTAAGTTCTAGATGAAACACAAGATACACACGCCAGATCGGCAACGATCACACCCATGCGTCATTAACATCGAAACAACTGAGGTGAGAAATCCGGTGAGCTAGTGTATTTATACACGGGGCCCTTCGCCTGTTTGTTTGTCATCCACCGTCTGACTGAAGATCCCGACAGTGTGAAACATCCTCGGAAAACAACTTGACTGATCAGGTAACGTGATATAGATAAATCGGCAAAGTAGATCTTAAAATAAACAGTGTGCGCGTTGAATTGAAGCTCTAAATCTTCTTAGGACATTCTTTTGCAAACAGAGGTCATGTTCCGTTTAGACCTGAAAAACGTTTTCTTTACTCTAATACGGGGAGCCGGGGTGGTCGAATGGTAGAGCGTTGGACTTCTAATGCTCGGGCCAAATATTTGTGCTGGCTTTTTCATCGGTGCCCCGTCTTTGATATCACCCACACACACACACACACACACACACACACACACACACACACACACACACACACACACACACACACACACACACACACACACACACACACCTTACTCTAATATTACAGAAATACGTATTTCTATGAAAGTGCGGTGCTTTAAAGTATCTATTTTCGTGTCAGTGCGCAGTTCTTGGCACAGAAAACAAAACAAAAATGTCTTGTGAAAAATCTTGGCTTCAGAAAACCAAGCAAACCGTCCGTATCTGCATACAGGAGAATTCAACACTGACGCAGTAATGAAGCGGCAGACTCAGGGACTTTTTATACTGACGGTTGTAATGTGGACAGCAATAGTGTCTGTATCGAATGACATAGTCATATGTCCGGCCTGAACATATACACACATTATTGGCCTTTCTGACAGACAGACGGCGATTAAATCCTGTTTGTACAGTTGAACGCGCTTACGTCGAATTTGCAGGGCAAATGGCTTTTTGTTTAAATTATGAGAAGTTGAATTTCGAAGAGAGCTTCCAGTTGAGCGAGTTGCACCCATTCACCCCCAGATTGGGTTTAGAAACTGACAATTTATTTCCCCTGGCGGGTACAAGCTAACTGCTAGAATCAATGCAAAAGTGATTTTGCAAAAGTGAGTTTGTCAGTATTTCGTGAAAGGATATGTTGAAAACTTGTGACCGAACTTTTTGTTAAACATGGATAAAAATGCAAAAATGCGAGCTGGAGAAAAAAATGAAATGAGCATAAAATGTACCTCCAAATCACCTCAAGTGACAATGATGTCACACCTGTGTGTGTGTGTGTGTGTGTGTGTGTGTGTGTGTGTGTGTGTGTGTGTGTGTGTGTGTGTGTGTGTGTGTGTGTGTGTGTGTGTGTGTGTAATCCGGTTTTTAAACTGAATATACTCTTTTGTTTTCTTTTTTTTTCGGAATTACTAAGTGTATATGTCTATGTTGTGATATTCTTAACCTTATTTCATATTGTGCAGAGGGGCACCAGAAAAAAATTTTCCGGTTTGTTTTTTAAACTGGACAATAAAGATGTTTTGATTTGATTTGATTTATCTTGCTCAGTAATCACGCGTACTCCTAAAACCTTTGTTAAGTGATGGAAAAAGACGTTAAACTCCTACCCACCCCCCCCCCCTTCCTAAAACCTTTATTTGACAGTGGAAAACATACGTCAGTGAATGACTTGAAAGTGTTCTTTTGGGGTAGTTTCATTCATCGAAAAGGGGTTATTCGATTTTCAGGAAAGCAATGAAAATATTTAGGCTGGTTTCACTTACGCCGAGTGTAAAGACAGAGAACACCGGCTGTTATAAAATGCACTACTTCCTGAATAACCTTCTCTCTGCTAGAAGTCTACAAAAATGGCATCATAAATTGTTCTTGTCGAAAATCATTGTCGAGAATGATCGTCGTTTTTGGTCCCACGCCACGTTGAAGACTTTTAATGATGTAAATGTAAAAGTCAGCGTGTGCATTTTCCAGAGTTACCCGCGATCACACTCATGGCGTGTTTTGAGTTCATCCTGTTGCTAGCGGTCGGTGCGGCTGGGGCGGCATCTCTTTATCAGGAGTTGCCTGGCCAACGAATGAGCTTGACAGCCAAACAAGCAGACTTGTCCGACGAACATGACCTACAGGACAGGGACACGGGTACACAGTCTCCTCAATCAACTTCTCTCTGCCTTTTCTTCCCCTGCTTTTCTTGAGCCTTTTTCTGATTATTCCTTTCTGAGTTCTTCTTCGTGATTTGTGGACCTGTATCATGGACTATTAAAACAAATCATTAAAAAAAATGTTAATTGTACAGGCAGATCATTCTTTGACCTTACAAGTGAGGAAAACACGACTGTCTCTGTCGCTATCAGTATGTAATGGTCAACATTTACTAAGAGTTAAAATTATTTTGTCTGAAGCACTGTGAAAAGACGAGGTGTCTTGGTAAAATTCTTTTTTTTTTTTTTTTTTTTTTCGAGGCACCTTTCCGCTTCACATTTTGGACACTGTCCTCAAAATTAGTCACGGCGTCTTTTCCGTGTAGGCCGTTGAATGCCCCCCCCCCCCCTTCCCTCGCAAAACAAATTAATTCGTATAGACACAAATCTCACGACCTTTTTTAATGTTTCCAGCACAGGCTATTTTCTTTAAAGCTTGTTCTTACTTTAAAAAATCTATTGTTTACCAGAAGTAACAACAAATTTCTGGAAAAGATTCCATTTTTGGCCGACATGTTTTTGCATTCAATATGGCGAATCATGGGCTCAGCATACCCTAAATGAAAACCAAGACAAGACAAGATGCCCCAACAAAATGTATATCTCAGAATTTTACCAAGACGCCCCAGTTTTTCACAGTGCTCCAGACAAATTTTAACCCTTAGCAATAGTTGACCAGTGTATGTTTCATCTGTGTGTGTGTGTGTGTGTGTGTGTGTGTGTGTGTGTGTGTGTGTGTGTGTGTGTGTGTGTGTGTGTGTGTGTGTGTATGTGGTGCAGGTTGCCCTGATGGTTGGAAAAGGTACAGGTCATCATGCTATGGGATAGGGGACACACCATTTACTTGGCCGGCTGCTCAGGTAAGAAACAAACAAACAAACAAACAAACAAATCCATTCTATGTTTACTGACATCACCACATGTTCCGCGCGCGCGCGTGCGAATGTTAATACTGGTTAATGTCCATTCTTTTCTCACAGGAAGTCTGTGAAACATTCGGAGCCACCCTTGCTGAAGTGGAGAATTCGGCGGAGAACGAGTTTCTGAAGGAAGTGGCGAGATCACGGAGATGTGAGTATACCGATGAATCTAAACAATCCTCACGAACTTAAGTAGAATGTGTTCACAGCTTCCACAGATTCAGGACTTATAAACTGCGTTGTGTACGTTTCTGTGTATCCCTGATAGACGACGGACTCTGGCTGGGTGGTACGGACATGTTCAACGAAGGACACTTTGTGTGGGCCGGCAGCAGACGACTGATCCGTAATGGCGCGGGCTTCACGGACTGGAATCCCAGACAACCAGACGATCATAATAGGAATGAAGACTGTCTGCATCTGTATCACAAGTTTGGTTACAGGTGGAACGACGCGCCATGCACCTGGCACCAGAACTTCGCGTGTGAGATCAAGTAAGAGAAATCCATGCTGGCTCTATCATTCTTTCAAGTGTGGGAGCTGAGGTTGATGTTGTTTTGTGTGTGTGTGTGTGTGTGTGTGTGTGTGTGTGTGTGTGTGTGTGTGTGTGTGTGTGTGTGTGACTATTTTAGCCTAAATGCTTCTTGCGCCAATTTACACCGAATACGGTTTGTAAAACCAGTGTTTTACTCAAAACCGAGTTCTCTTTCTTGCAGGGCTACCCTCCCTTCCTCAAAAAAAAAAAAAAAAAAAAATCTAAAAAAGAATCTTCCTTCTTTTAAAGGCTCATCAGATGGTATTATAAGCTTTATTTGCTCTTTTCTTTCCGTAGTGTTGTTATTGGTGGTGTTCTTTCCGATGCCAGCTGCTGTAAGTACACTGCTGCAATGATTGTTGTAACATTACTTCTTGTTTTGCAGACTGTAGACGCCGCACCATTGTGAGTCTCCGTCACCCGCTGTTTGACTTGCTTGTCCTGATTCTCTACTGGAATCGGCTGAACGGCCGACACTAGCATAACCGTCTGCGAAGACGAACACGGTATAGAAACCTGAAAAATGAACGGACCCAGTTTCTGTTTGTGTTTTTATTTGTTTGTTTGTTTGTTTTTTCCTTAAGAGTGTTATTCCAATACGACAAAAAAGTCAAAGATATGTTATACTGAAATTTGATCCTTCATAATCTAAAATTCAGGATTTCAGTTTGCACTGTGACCTGACATATTGCATCCAGATGCAGCGTACAGGCCTCGGACTACCCACAGTATGTGCAAATGCACTGCAGTCCGCAAACAAACAAACAAACAAACAAACAAACAAACAACAAACAAACGGTAAAGTTATCACCAAATAACAACAACAATAGCAAACAAACACACAGAAATGCAGAGTCAACGCTGTAACTGCTTTAGTCGGTGATTTGTGTTTGTCTTTTTATTGCTGAAGGGTATATATCTACGGATAGTCCGACAATGCAATCCAAATTGCATGCAACGCAAATTCACTTTCAACGGAAACACACACGAACACTGACACACAAAGACACTGTTGCGTATAAAAAGAATGCTTTGCAACATTGTTGCGTATGAAAAGAATTCGTTCCAAGACTGTTGCGTGCGAAAACAATTCGTGCCCAACACTGTTGCATGTGAGAAGAATCCGTCCCAACACTGTTGCATATGAACAGATTGTGTTCCACCACTACTGCGTGTGAAAACCTAATGCCTTATGAAACGATGTGTTCCAACATTGCGTGTGAAAAAGAGTACTCCGACACTGATGCGTGTGAAAACATGTTCAAACAATGATAGGGCAGTTGCTACAATATTTGTTGGAAAATGGACGTCAATTACGCCTGTTTCTCAGTCTCCAGATTTGCTTTTACCCAGATAATTATGTTCAAACAATGTATGCCTTTCTCGATACGCATCTTACACAGGATTCCGCATACTGTTTCGCCCCCCTGAACTGGACACTGAGAAACATATGTATTTGACTTCCATTTTCGAACATATATTTTGGAACTGCTCGACAGTAACACGTGGAAATAATATTTTCCAACACAGTTGTGTGTGTAATGTAGAATGCATTCTAACACTTCTGCACATAAAAGAATGGGTTCAAACAATGTTGCATGTGAAAATTCAGAACGCGTCCACACATTCTTGGTGTTGAAGAATCTCTGTACAGGACTTCATGAGTGAACACACAAAAGATCATTAATTTTTTTTTTCACAAATCATCACAGTTTTCACAGTTTACATACTTGTCACAGTGGATGGGATGGGTGTTTGCGAGTTTCACGTCCTTTTCCAACCCATGGGTGACATTAAACAAGGGCAACGAGACTATAAGGCCAGCACAAAATTAATATCTGGCCCTAGCTGGGAATCGAATTGAAAGTCCAACGCTCTACCGCTCGAGTGTCCCAGCTCCATTAAAAAAAAAAAAATAGTACATAACAGTTGTTCACATCACATAAAGTTGTTTGGCGTTTGTTACCACCAGAGCGCTTTCTTTTTTATCGACTCTCTCTCTCTCTCTCTCTCTCTCTCTCTCTATCTCTCTCTCTCGTGTTTAATATTCTCTTTCCCTTATGACTAATATCTCTCAGAGAGAGAGAGAGAGAGAGAGAGAGAGAGAGAGAGAGAGAGAGAGAGAGAGTTTCTAAAAGGGACGACAACCGCTACGAGTAGCAATATCAATCAAAATTAACAACAACAAAATAAATAAATAAAATCGGCACGCTCGTCTATGACGACAAGTTTCAACCGAGCTAAAGGAAAATTCATGAAGAACAAAACAGACTGCACAGGCTTCGGCACAAGCAAAGAAACAGCATTGAATCGTGTGCTCCCTAGATCAATTCTAGTACAATATTAATGCACAGCAACTAGACAGTGCACAGTTAATTTAACACATCGTTTGGTGGTCTTCATGCAACGCATTGAATCCGTGCATTTATAAAATGCAATGCAAGGACAATAAAAATAACAAATATATGTAGAGACACAGTATCATATCCGTCTTTACGTTCAGAAAAGGGTGTCCCACTGTATTGTCTCGCACTCACTGGTTTGACCTTAGTGATCCACACACACACACACACACACACACACACACACACACGGGATATAAGTTACTATATACAGTACTCTCTCTCTCTCTCTCTCTCTCTCTCTCAGTCTCTCTCGTGCGGATATTCACCAGAAAAGGAAAAGCATACAGATTTTGGACCGGGAATCGTCATCTATAACAATAAACATACAGAGATTTACATAGCAAGCACACACAGGCAATCGAATTCACTAGTACGCTCGAAACCCGCTGCGTTTGAAAGAGTTCTGTGCCTCTAACCATTAAGGCTCGTCTCGCACAGCAGAGCAGCTTCCCACGAGTGCTTTCCCCCTTTCCAGGAAAAAATAACTCGAATGGACAGAAGCCACAATGTCCGGAAAGGACATGACATGTAGGCTCCTTGGGTCTGATGCATGAAAAGGGATTAGACTAGTCTGAGACTTAGCTCTAGCTTCAGACGTACTACGTTGGTGCTATCATCAGCGTGCAATGGCGTGAAATAGTCCCTGAAATAGTCGAAGACTTGCCCTAGTCCCCGTTTATGCATCTCGTACTAACATTTTTAATCAAGCTAGTCTCGAACTTGCGTCCTACTCTCTCTCTCTCTCCATGCATCAAGCCCCTTTGGTTTTACTAAGTCATGCCACGCGGACAGAACTCTTCCCAACTGTTCTCCCCCGATGGATGAGGGAATACAATCGCTTTTGTTCTGGATACACATTGCTTTGGCTGACAGGTACACTTAATGTAATTGTCTTCAATACTTACACATAAAATCCAGTTTTATTCTTTCCACTGTGAAAGTTGTGCTTCTCTCACTGGGCCGAGCACTTCAACACAAATCTGTTTACACCACGCGTTTGTTTTGAGTTCACACACACACACACACACACACACACACACACACACACACACACACACAGAGAAAAAAAGCTATGTTCATTTTTTTTTTTCTAACGGTAACGGGTAATGTACAACGTGTTTCACATACAAAGCGTATTCGTAACAATTTTCGTTAACAGATTCTTAGATTCGAACGAAAAAAAAAAAAAAAAAAAAAAAAGGAATTTTAAAAAAGGACACAAACAGCCAGTTTTCAACAAAAAATATACATACACAATGAATAAAAGTATGTACAGTTAACGCACGTTCAACAGAGTGGTTCATAACATACATACAAACAATGCACAGAACGTAATCATTTAACGCATTACTTGTAGTCAAGCGTATGTACAAAAAGCGCGTAACCTACAGAACAGCAAGCACACTGCAACCCGTGAACACATCCTTGTCAAAACGCGGTCGACCCACGAGTAATGCGTCAGTCGTGACGTGTAGGCTTACTGTACCGCGTGGATACAGTGTCACGTGGCAGCCGAGCTGAAGTTTAAGGGTGGATTTGGCACTTTGTGGTCTCAGCAACGGCCCTGATATCAACTCGTTTTACCCGAGGAAAGCTTTGAAGGCGACAAAACAGAAAAAAAGTATTTGAGTTTAGTAGTAGTAGTAGTAGTAGTAGTAGTAGTATAGTAGTAGTAGTAGTCCCGAAAGCCAAAGTTTAGAGACAACAATGTAACAATGATACTTGTCGCCCTACCTGCGACCCCGCCACGAGTCGGAAACATCAACACTGAATTTATATATATCCACATTAACCAGTCTCAATCCAAAAAGAAGAACTAAGTTCTGAACTGACAGCTATGTACATTTATTGTCACGAAACCCGAAGCTCGCCTGCTGATCCTATTTAACCGAAACAGCATTTACTTCAATACAATCCCCACAGACATACACTGGTGTGTGTGTGTGTGTGTGTGTGTGTGTGTGTGTGTGTGTGTGTGTGTGTGTGTGTGTGTGTGTGTGTGAGGGGGGGAGGGGGGGGCTGGAGGGTCGTAGTAGGAGGAGGGACTGGGGGGGGGGGGGTGATGTATCTTGATTTAAAATCTATCAAATACCTGATAGATTGTTTACGTATCTCCGGAAATTTGGAAAACGCTGCATTAATTTCTGACAGATTCACAATCACGATGTCAAGTAATTTGATCTTAATTAGGGTTGTTTTGTGAATTGTCACAGGGTCTTGGCGCACAGAGAGAGAGAGAGAGAGAGAGAGAGAGAGAGAGAGAGAGAGAAGACCAAAAAAGAAAGGATATCAAGGACGAAGTATTTCGCGCTTCCAAAGCTTTCCTGCTCTTCTGGTCGAATACATTGCATAAACTTTAGATCTGTTTCGCTATACACATACTCCGAACGAGACTATCATCTTTCCCATGCAACATACACCGACGCTGAAGACAACAACAAGGACCACGCTGCTAATAATGCTGATGACGTCACGGGGCTAGAGGATGATGACGCCACCAGTGCGGCTAACACCAAGGTGAACAATTTGAAGGGAGGGCAGCAACTGTTATCACTGCCCTTGGATGCAGCGTCGCTTGGGGGCGTTGGTGAGGACCCGTCCGCCTGAGGGCGCTGCGAGCCAGCTACGTATGGGTTGCCCTTGTTCTGGTCAGGAATGACGTACTGCACAGATGTGGACTTCGACATCACTTCGTGTGTAACGGCTGTCTGGGTCTCGTGGTCTGGTTTACACACTTTGGTGCGCGATTCTGCAAGGAAAGAATTCAACTTAGTCTGGCTTTTACTGTCGCTCAGTTGGTATAGTTTGCCCGTTATGCGGGGGGTGCAAATGTATATCAGTCAATTCCGTCGATATTTCGAATGATGTAAAGTCGTAGAACGAAGTCAGCGGCCACGTGACTTCACCTCGCCAGACCCCGGAGTACATATGCACTTCTTCCCGCGTTGCGGGGATATAGTCGCCCCCGTTAGTGGACGACTGGAGTTTATTTGCCCCTCCTGCGCATGACTGGTATACATTTGCACCCCCTAATGGGCGAACTATTGCAACTGAGCTCTACTGTCGTCTACTCGGACCGATCCTCAGCCTATTAATTTATATCCCGGCTGCGGTCACGTATTTGTGCTGGCCTTTTTCTCGTTGCCCCGTCTTTGACATCAGCCGTACGTGGTGGAAAAGGACGTAACACTCCCAAACACCCACCCCTATTAATTTATACATGTACACGTCACAGTCATAATTTGATCATTGAAAGCTTTAACAACCCTTTGTTTGTTTGTTGTTGTTGTTGTTTTGTTTTTGTTTGTTTTGTTTTGGTCTGGGTGTTTTTTGTGTGTGTGTTTGTGTGTGTTTGTGTGTGTGTGTGTGTGTGTGGTTTGATTTGTTTGTTTGTATGTTTGGGGTGGGGTGGGTGGGTCTAAGCACAGAACCTTGCATTTGAGAGGGTAGAGAGATCGTACATGCTGATTTCCCAGAAAAGAGTAACTTTTTTCACTCTGTCCGGGGAGTCAACCAACATTCCCAAATAAACTCCCCTCCTTCGAACAGCAGTAACGACCCAAGCCAAGGGAGACCAACTCCCCTTCACCAGCTAACAACCACGGCCAACAGAAGCGGTCATCTCCCTTAGCCCGCAAAACAAGGACTAGGTACCATTTGCTCTTACAGTTCAGGATTTAGCCCGACCAAAAATTACATTCTCTCACGTGCGGCGCACGCAGGTTACCTCAGGTTTGAGTGATATGTACGGGCTGCGTTCTGAACTGGTTAGCAGAGTGAGTGTGTATGGAGGAGATGGAGGTCTTTTGGAGATGGGAAAACCGTGCTTGTACGGAGAAATTATTTGAGTTTTGCCTCTGTCGGGGTTTCAGCCGCTGTATCTTCCCATCCGAATACGACGCTCACCTGGCTGAAGCACAATTGAAATACAGGGTTAGGCTGCGAGTATAGTGCATCCGTGTCGTACACGGCCGCACGCCGCACGGTAACTAAGAACTGCTCGGACCCAGGCAATCCTTGGCTTACTTGGGACAGCTGAAACAGAGTATACTGCACCCGACCCGGGGCCGTGGTCACGACGCGAACGCAAATTTCTTTGCGCAAATAGGTTGCGGATCGTAAGTTCGTACGTGGCTACGTGAAAACTATCTCTTCCGCTAGTTGGCCGGTCACGACGCGCACTTACTGGAAACGGTGTCACGTACGGGTTATTTTTAGATAGGTCTGGGACCCCTGGGATTCCCACGGAAAACACCATCACGTGACCTGCACAAATTCTCCTTCCAGCGTGAAGAGTGAAAGAGTAGAGGGGGTGTGTTCACTACGCGTTCACTACAGAGTTTTTGATCGAGTCATGTTTATCTACCGTAGCGTCAGGTTAAATGCGTGGCATGTATGTGAAGAGTGTGATCAGTGAGGACTGACCGAGTGCGTTCAGCACTGAACTAGTCCGAAACACACACAACAAATGTTAACCCACAAAAAGGAAACAAATCAACCCACGATGTGTGTACGGCCGGCCATACAGGCCTTTGCATTGCAGGGTGCGTAGTGAACTGAACGCGCCCCCTCTACACGGGTACCTCAAGTCGTCCTACAGCAGATCGCACAATTCCTGCAGGTCTCTCCTCCTAAATCTAAACCTTTGAAGCATGTCCACATCGTCGTACGAGTCAAAAGGGTTAGTACGATCGCGGAACACCCTTTCCCGTCGCAATGCTCTTCTCATTTGCAGTTGGTAAATCAAGCGGGCCGCCATTTTTCAGATTTATGCAAAGGCTACGGCACCTTTCCGACACCCTCCTAGGTGGTGTACAATACGCAAGGGTTTCCGAGCGGCCGTAACTCTGCGCAAACGTCATGACCACCCAATTTTATCACAAACCGTAAGTTACGGACCCTCGCGTGCGTAAATCGGTGGCGGAAAAGTTACGAACGCGTCGTGACCACGGCCCCCGACCCGTAAAATCACACCCGTGTTTCCGACGTTTGCGCGAACCGCACGTTTCACGGCAGCACGGGTGAAGGGGCAGAACTCTTTCCAGACATTTTTCTGGAGTTCCCCGACTTTCCAACATGGATCACGAAATATTTGTGACGGACAAACTCAAAGTGCAATTCCAGTCCCAAATATTTGTTTGAGAATGGACAGTCTCTGGTTACGTGGCTTTCTGCTTCATGCGGCGAAACACTAATTAGCCTGAGGTAGAATGCTTCGTAAAAATAATAATGCATGGAGAAAGGTACACTTTGGCGGTTCAGCTGAACATAATTGACGAAAAGCTAATTGAAGCAATGAGAGCGCGAGAATTTATTTACACAAAGAGTGACAAGAACCACTCGAACCGAGATATGCTGTGCTCTGCTTGGGAGAACACATCGCACCATGTTGTGTGTTGCAGCAGGCTTACGCACGGGTCACTATACTCACTTTCAAGACCCGTGCAGCCGTGCGGCGTGCGGCCGTGTACGACACGGATGCACTATACTCGCAGCCTTAAGGTTCACAGTATGACGAAAGGGTTCAACTCTCCACTGGAAATATATATGGTATGGTATGGTTCAGCTTCTCAGTTGGCCCCGACTGTCTGGAACTGTTTGCCAATCGAACTCCTCAGTCCTTCAGCCCTCGCTGCCCCTGTTTAAATCCTATCTGAAGACCTTCCGATTCCGGCAAGCTTTTCATAGTTAACAACTGTTGCTTCTGTTTGTGTGTACCATGAGTCGTCTGTTGTCGCTGCACCTGCCAAATTGGATGTTAGAGTGGGTGCAAATAGTGTGTGTGTGTGTGTGTGTGTGTGTGTGTGTGTGTGTGTGTGTGTGTGTGTGTGTGTGTGTGGGTGGGTGGGTGGGTGTGTGCGCGCGCGCGCGCGCGTGGGTGGGTGGGAGGAGGAGGGGGAAAACAAGGGAGGGGGTACACTAATGATCAGACCATTGAAATCAGCGGCGTGAAACTTACTGTCATCCAAAAAGAGTGTGGCTTTGGCTTCCACAATGATCCCGATCTCGGCTTCCATCAGAGTAGAGCACTGGGTTGTCGGCATGCGGTACATGATACGGTCTGGCCATTTGATCCCCTTCACGTAGTTCGAGAGAATCTGAAACCGGTTTCAAGACACAGGTTGGACATTTTGATTCAAGTTGATAAGGCATGTTTGACAGCCATCCAGCAACACACACACACACACACACACACACACACACACACACACACACACACACACACACACACACACACACACACACACAAAGGGGACTGTTGCCAAGCTGTGGTTAGCGTCGAGTAGTTAACCACGATATTTACGCCACGAGATGTTACATTTCTTTCCTGTAGCTACCGAGCCTCCGTCGTTTCTCAGCCAACAGATCCACATTTACCAAATTAATGCATACCAGTTCTGACGCGACATCATTATGTAACACTTACACCAGTTACACCAGTTCTGGCAGTCAACGTGTTATCTACCTACAAGATATACCGATATACTAGTTCTGGCGTAGCTCCAATATCTAACTCACCCAACAGTTATACTCGTTCTGACCGTCCATGCTGCGTGTGATGAGAAACTGGTGCATGGAAGATTCGCTTGCAGGGACGTAGGCCAGACACTGGAACTCTGCACCGAACGAAGATTTCCAATAAGTATAGCCAACACATTTTTTTTAAAATTCTGTTCTTGAGGTTTTTCTCATACAGCAGTGACAGTACAGCATTCACATGACATAACAAATGGGGTGGAAGTTGTACACTTGAAAGAAATTATTCCTCAAAAAAAATTGTGTATATAAAGTAAAACTGCATACAACCTCCACAGATCCTCACTCACACATCCACACCCACACACACAAAGGGAAAAAGACATTCTCTAGTGCTGAAGAGAAAACTAATGTCTATCTATTTTGGGAATGACAATTTGAACAGCTGTTTGGGACGGATGTCTGACTCTGGTTCACATTTACTTTTCAAAAACAAACAAAAAAACATAACAAACAAACAAACAAACAAACAAACACATACATAATTATAGTCAAGACGGGTGCAGAAAAAGAATGGTCCCATTGGAATGCAAAACTGCAGTGTGCGAGTTTTTGTGGTTTTTTGCCAAGAAAAAAAAACAACAAAAAACACTATATGTCGCTCAGGACTGACTAACATTCAAAGATTCAAATATTTTTATTTCCTTTGACCCCTACTGGGGCATGGAGGAACAATATAAACAAACAACAAGTGCAAATGACAAGGTAGTGTTAGGTAAACGGTAAAACGGAAATGTAACAACAATAATCACTGTGTGGTCAGTAAACAAAAGTGCTGATCAATATTGTTATCACAAACTACATGAAATAAAGCTAACATTCACTTACGGCGATTACAGAGACTAGAAAAAAGTGTTAAGTAATGAGAACTTTGTTCTTTACACACATTAAACATTGATTTAACTCTGCGGAATTTTATCACCACACACACACACACACACACACACACACACACCACGCCTAGCCTGTCCTTGACCCAGTTTCACTGACCTATGGGCATGATGAGCGATGTGCACGTGCTAGAGCGGAAGATGATGGTGCCGCGCGTAGTGCACGTCTCGGGATCCCAGTCCCCCACCTCCCCCTCGCACACCTCCCCGGAGAACGTGCCGTTGAAGGGGATGTTGGAGTTGAGACCGCAGTACGATGGCCACAGATTGCGTGCCACTGAAACAAGATCGCACAATGTTAGAATGCACTCACATTCTCACGATCATAAGAGGGGAGCCGGGACAGCCGAATGGTAGAGCGTTGGACTTTCAATGCTAGGGTCTTGAGTTCGATTCCCGGCTGGGGCCAAATATTTGTGCTGGCCTTTTTCTCGTTGCCCTGCCTTTGATATCACCCATTCGTGGTGGAAAAGGGCGTTAAACTCACAAACACCCACCCACCCACCCTCACGATCATAAGAACTACCAGAAATGTACGTCGTGCTGTCGTGAAAACATTATGTCAAAACTAGTATGCACTTTTGGCAAAAACAGTCGATCTGGGTGATTTTCTATCGTTTGAAGTATACTCCACAAGAATTTGCGTTTGGTCAAATATGGCTAACCTGTCGTTTCCGGTTTCAGGAATCAGGTGGTCATGAATTTCATGTTCCGGGACAAGAAATGAATGTTTTGCCAGTAGGTGCGAATCTGGCATATAAATATTCAACCCAAATTTTGTTGCATATCTTTAGATTGTGAGTGTAGATTGCTACAGCACCTCATCGAAGACAGAGACGTAGACAATTATCTACTGTCGCGACAGACAGAAAAATGTGCAAGACAACTGGAATCATTAAGCTGCGGTATTGTTTTTAATCCTTAATTTACCTTCCGAATTTAGTACTTTTTTTCTATTTTGCAGAGCAAACACCGAATACAATTTTCAATTGAATTTAACTGGACAATACGAGACAAAAATACAAGCAAGGATTTGAAAAGACAAGAGACAACTTACAAACAAGGATTGATAGAGGAAAAAAATTATAACGAACAAAATTTAAAAAAAAGATAGGATCGGCATTGGGTGGCGCTGCACCGCGGCGACGCGCTTCCCCCGGGGGAAGAAGCCCGAATTTCCAGAAAGGGACGATAAAGTAGAAGAAAAAATAAATAAATAAAAAGGAAAGGACGAGGATTTTGAAAGAGTACATACAATTATTAAGATACAGAGAATTGGAAAGCGAAGAAACAACTTAATACGAAGATTTTGAAAGAAGAAAGTCAACATGCAAACTAGACTTTTAAACAAAGAAAAGACCAGTCACAGAAAGGACTAAAGGTGACTTAATACAGACGAAGATTTTCAAAGACAGCAGTGACTTACAGATGAGGTTTTTGAACCAGAAACTGCGGTAGTCGTCCAAGAGCGGGTAGCGGTCGCTACGGAAATTGCACAGTTCGTCAGACTCTGCATCTCTCCTCAGACTCTTGCCTGTATTGACACCATTCAATTCAAGCAAGCCATTAGCGTATGTACTCTCTAAGAGGCTGTTTACACTACAAACCGGGTTCAACCCGAGGTTACCTCGAGTCGGGGTTAGACTCGAGTCAATAGCGTTTACACCACATTCTGTGCATGTCTTACTCTGACAATGACGTAGGAAAACTTACGTCATGTCTGCTGTCATGCCTTGACGAAAGCATCATAATGTCATGATGCCAACTACCTGTTTAGATCTGAAATGCGAGTTGGGGGTTTAAACCTGGTCCAAAGGAGGGTTGAACCCGGATCGCTTTTAACCCGGGTTAGTTAAATAATAATAATAATTATTATTATTATTATTATTGTATAGGCGCTTTACCCAATTTCATGAATTGGCTAAAAGCGCCGCGAACTGAACCCATCACGCACGCTCACGTGAATCACACGCATTCTCTCACACACTGGACATAAACACATTACAATCACGTGGTGCGAAGAGTCAGCTCAGCTATTCAAATTTCGGAATTTAGAATTGCATTTATTTTTCAGATTTGGTGGGCTGAACGTTTCCAAAGCAGAGGGGGAGGAAGCCGGAGTACCCGGAGAGAACCCCCGACGATCGGCCCGAATGAACGGTGCCACATACGACAAGAAAGAATTCTTTGCCCCGAGTGGGACTCGAACCCCCAAACTCTCGCATTGGTGACAAGTCTCTTAACCACCGACCGCCCACAGAACTGATCAATGCAAGTCGCCCAGCTACTTTTGAAAGTTTTTAGTGAAAAAATTAGTGGTGGTTCAATTGTAGAGACTCCTGTAGAGATTTTTTCCCCCTTTTTGATTCCTAAACAACTATTACTACTTCTGTGAAAGTATACAGACTAATTGTGAGACAGAGAGCATTTCTGCGTAATTACTTGTCGGCCGGTCTCGCGAACTGTGGCCCCTACTTTGCAACTCGCCTCTCTTTAGCTCCTTTGTCGTCCTCATCGGACAAAATGTCTTATTACTAAAGACAGGACTGATCGACTGATGTTTTAATAATTTTTCTGTAGTTTGTGTACTCACCGACTCTGTACTGTAGGACATTGTTGTTTCGTCTCTTGAACTCGAAGCATGTATACCGTTCTGAACTGCAGCCATACACAGATAAAATAATAATAATGATAAATAATAATAACAACTATAACTGGTGTGTGTGTGTGTGTGTGTGTGTGTGTGTGTGTGTGTGTGTGTGTGTGTGTGTGTGTGTGTGTGTGTGTGTGTTACTCGGTGTTCTACTTCCAAAAGCAGACGAGCATTGCCACCGACAACGCTTTGCTTTAAATCTCCCTCGGAAAGTGAAAACAACAACAACAACAACAACAATCGAGTCTCTCTTGTTCCGTCTCTTGTGACCAACACTCACCAGCCGTTCTTGAAAAGGGACACGGTCTTGTACACGTAGTCGTTTTCGCTGATGACCGTTTCGCACCGGAAGTCGCCAAACAGAGAGAAGGAGAGGGTGTCGCGATCGACCAACACGTCCTCGGTACGATCCTTGTCGTACAGAATCCACTCCCCCAACATCCGGGGATCGAACCAGCAGTGAACGCGGGACTTCTCCTCTTCAAGTTTCCCACCTGGGCAGAAAAAAAATATTGACAGATAAATAATATTTTGTGTAAGAGTTTTCGCTCCTTGTCTGCACCTAATCAGATAAACTCCAGATAAGTGTTGCTAAGCTAGCAAACAACACTGGCATACACGGTTTGTCTGATCATCAGCCCCTGACCTGCTAGTTCTAGGTCTTGTCTTATTTATTCGGGTCGGTCGTCGCGGCTTCTCACCGGGCACCCAAGCTTCCTACTCTCTCTGCTATGGAAATTATCATAAGAAATAGAAAATGAATGCAGTTCATTTGATAATTTTTAATAGCTGAGCTGACCCTTCACACAAGTAATTGTAATTAGTTGATATCCAGTGTGTGAGCACGGGAGCGGCCTGGTTAAGTTCGGAGAGAGAGAGAGAGAGAGAGAGAGAGAGAGGTGTTCAGCGGTGTGATTAAACGAAAACGTTCCCCAAAATGGATGTCATGTGTTGATCCCCACGAGACCGTTTGACCAGACCAAGATGGCGGCGAGACTGAGCGAGCACCGGAAGAAAGCCGAGCACGTGCCATACGCGTTGCATGCCGGGAGCAGATGGGAGACAGGCTATTGTCGGCACGAAGCATACAACATGACCCTGAAGATGCACCCATTTGCTTTCATTGGACGGCGGAGAGATTGGCTCTTTTCTCTCTCTCTCTCTCTCTCTTTGGGGGAGATATCCGAGCTACTAAAGCTTTGGATTCAATACTGGCGTCGTGAACTCGAACCCTGGATAAGAGCCAAACATTTTTTTTTTTTTTTTTTTCTTGTTGCCTCGTCTTTGGTATCACACTTGTGTGGTGAAAATGGACATTCAATTTGCTGACCAGCCAGCCATCTCTCTCTCTCTCGTTTTTATAGATAGTTTGTTGTTTGTTGTTCAGTAGTTGAATGTAGAATAGCAGGATAGGCAGCAATGCCTAAATGCTCTGTGCTGAATAATAGCGTTTTATCGTCATCATCATCTCTCTCTCTCTCTCTCTCTCTCTCTCTGTTGTTCAGTAGTTGAATGTAGAATAGCAGGATAGGCAGCAATGCCTAAATGCTCTGTGCTGAATAATAGCGTTTTATCGTCATCATCATCATCATCTCTCTCTCTCTCTCTTTTATCCCGGCTGGGACAAAATATTTGTGCTGGACTTTTTCTCCTTGCCCCGTCTTTGTTTTCACCAAAATGTCGTGGTAAAGGACGTTAAACTCCCAAACACTCACCCACTTACCCTAGCTCTCTCTCCCTCTCTCGTGGGGAGCCGGGGTGGTCGAATGGTAGAGCGTTGGACTTCCAATGCTCGGGTCGTGAGGGCGCTGGGGCCATATTTTTGTGCTGACTTTTTCATCGTTGCCCCGTCTTTGATATCACCCTATGTGGTGGAAAAGGACGTTAAACCCCCAACACCCCCCCCCCCCCCCCCTCTCGTGAGTGTGTGTGCATTACGGTGGTGACATTGTAATGGTGGTGGTCGTGTGTGTGTGTGTGTGTATGTGTGTGTGTGTGTGTGTGTGAGAGAGAGAGAGAGAGAGGAGTTCGAATGGGTTCAGTGCACTGCTTCTGCAGTAAGTGCTCCGGCCTGGCAACTCCCTCGCACGCTTCGTGTCCGCGAACAGCTGTCTAGGATGACACAAGCAATGACACAACCACTCGACTTGATCACTCCTGTCCTCGACTCTCGATAGCCGGGGTTGTACAAACTCAGTATCCTCTTCGGACTGTATGACACGGCTTCGGACAAGACACGTACTGAACGCCGACTAGGGTTCCCTCGGCAGCCAGCGCGGCGTGGGGGGCGCTGCAAGTTGCCCGTGATTAACTAAATGGACGGTAATTAATCAGCAGAGGAGTGATTGCCTGTGGAATCCTCGCAGGACCGGCCAGCCCAACCCCGGCTGCAGTCACGTTCGTCGTCTCGCGCAACAAAAGCGGGGCTCTGCCCGTAATCTGCCGTCTGCCCAGCCCGGTGCTCGCACGTGCAATCCGGGGTGCTCGCGCACGAAGCCGGCGCTTTCAGGGCTCACGCGCAGCAGGGGAAGCGACTAATGAAGTTGAGGACGAGTTCTCTGCCTTGCTGATCCCGGGCTACTGGGCGACCGCCTCGTGCAGCGCCACCACGATACCACTTCCGCTCGGCCGATCTTTTGCAAAGGGCGACCAGAGTCGAGGTCTGCCCACGTGTTTACCTCCCTTCACTACCCCTCCTCTTTCTCCGCTCTTGAAGGAGTCGAAGATCTCACCGTGAGCATATGAAAGAATTGTTGTCCGAACAAAAGAAAGGGGGGGGGGGGGGTTGCGAAGCTATTTTCAGGCTAGCGACCGTCTCTCTTTTTGAGTGCGGCCACTTTCGCTAGGCCAGAGACGAGCAGGCAACAAACCGAGTCATCGGTACTAAACTTCACCTTCTCAGTGTCGTCTGCGTCACGACTTCGACCGTCACGTCAGCACGTCCCCCCCCCCCCCCCCTTCCTTTTTAAAACTCCCCCCTTCCTTTTAAAACTTCCTGCCTTGGCTGAAGCTCAGACATCTCACAGGCAACGGCTGGGCTTTTAACCGTCTCTCACCTCCCATGAAGAGCTGACGATGGAGTCGCTTTCTTCCGCTGTATTCTGTGATGGCGGTGGCGTTTAGACCTCTCGCGATTTTATTTTATTGCGGCCCGCACCGAAGGGACCCTTTCCAAAAGAGTGGTGGCTTTTCTAGAAGGCTGACACCGAAAGGACGTTTCTGTGTGTGTGTGTGTGTGTGTGTGTGTGTGTGTGTGTGTGTGTGTGTGTGTGTGTGTGTGTGAATGAAACTATAGTTTGTGAGCATCGGATTTATTTTTTCTGATTGATTGGTTTTGATAAGGCGGTGGTAGAATTTTGTTTAACAAATATGCAATCATAGGCCAAACGTATTAATTTTGTCGGACATCTGAGAGTGTAGTTGTTGAAATCTCCTCTCTCTCTCTCTCCCTCCTATTCTCTCTCTCTGTGTGTGTGTGTGTGTGTGTGTGTGTGTGTGTGTGTGTGTGTGTGTGTGTGAAAACAATTCATTGAAAATCTTTTTTATTAAGTAAGTAAAGGCAGAATAATCTTTAACCTTGAGAGTACGAAAGACGTGACACTGTTCACTGTCGCCATCGGCATTATGTTTCACCTGTGATTATACTGTCAGACTCTGTGTGTGTGTGTGTGTGTGTGTGTGTGTGTGTGTGTGTGTGTGTGTGTGTGTGTGTGTGTGTGTGAAAACAATTCATTGAAAATCTTTTTTATTAAGTAAGTAAAGGCAGAATAATCTTTAACCTTGAGAGTACGAAAGACGTGACACTGTTCACTGTCGCCATCGGCATTATGTTTCACCAGTGATTATACTGTCAGGCTCTGTGTGTGTGTGTGTGTGTGTGTGTGTGTGTGTGTGTGTGTGTGTGTGTGTGTGTGTGTGTGTGTGACATACAGCAAATTTCATTGTTTCAAAGTAGTACTAACAACACCAAAAAGGAAGAAGGAAGAAGGAAGACTGCACTTTGCCAACAAAGTCGGATGATAAAGAAAATAAAAGACACAGTGTTTGCTAACTTCGAGTTGGTCATTGCGGAAATCGGTAAAGCCTGATGAAGGTTGCATGCCTGGACCGTGGCCGTCGCGCGGAGGTCAGGCATGCAACCTCCCGAGGACCCCATTAGCCAAATGACACCAGCAAAGTCAACAAACACAGGCAGATTACGGCCTTGATGATAGTCGTTTCTCTGTGACCTCCCCCCCCCCCCCCCCCCCCCCCCCCCCCCGCAAAAGAATAAAATAAAAGAAAGGGGGAAAATATTTAGATAGAAAAAATATAAAATAATAAATAAATAAATATTGTTTACTGAAAAAATAAAATAAAATGAAATAAAATAAAAATAACCTAAAATGAAATAAAATAAACATAAAATAAATAAAATAAACACAATAAAATAAAAATAAACACAAAATAATAAACTAAAAATGACACAAATGAAATAAAATGAAATAAAATAAAATAAGAACTCACCACAGACTTTACATGAGCGTGGACAGTGCTTGACAAACCCCTTCTCCTTCGAGCAGCCTCCGTTGTCGGCCACTACTTTACACTGGAGTCTGTCCTCGTCCTCACACATGAACAGATCTGAAAGGCAAACGCCATCAATATACGTCGCGTCTTTTCCAATTTCACTACGCTTCAGAGAAGAGTTGGAACAGCTGCGCTTGTGAATGGGTATGTGCGGTCTTAGTGATGCATACAGCTGATTTCAACACAGCGGATTTCAAATGATTTTAAACAAAAATTCTCATGGCCAAAGCTGTAGTTGCGTCTGTAATAACGGATATTTATACTGCGCTTATCTCCAGCGAGATTTAAGCGCTTACAAAGTTGAGAAATTTAAGAAACATGGAATAAAATAAAGTACAATTACATGAAACGATTCCAGAGAAAACAAGGAAAGAAATAGCACACACACACACACACACACACACACACACACACACACACACACACACACACACACACACACACACAGCTCTGCCATTCCCTCATTACTGCTGCTGAGCTGAGAACCGACAAAAAGTGTTTTTAAAGCAGTTTTAAAGGTGCCTCCTTCCAAGTAAATAAAAGGGAAAAAACGAACTTACGGTCAAAGCTATCACAATAAACAACGATATGATAGTGATTACCTTTTCTGCGCATGCGTAGCTCGTAGTACTCAATGCCGTGACCTGGGTTCCCGTCGTGTTTAGTTGGGCAGATAACACTGAAGTAGATCAGGACCGAGAACTCTCCATTCTGAAGCTTGGGAAAACGCTTGGAGGGGAAAAAAAATAAAATAAAATCAGGACTCTGCTGAAACTTAGCTTTTAATTCTGGGTGGTCGGCAAGAGAAGAAAAATAGAAGTTTTGCGTTGTGGAACGGCAGTTATCTAATACGGTTCACAAAAGAGATGGATACGTGCGCCGAGGAACAGCATAGCATAGCATTGCTGAGTTACTAACTCTATGACTACTATGAGCCCAACTCATTAATGGAAGAGGAAGAAGAAGAAGAACAGGGCAGAGCAGAGAACAGCAGAACAGCGCATACCATACCATACCATACCATACCATACCATACCATACCATACCATACCATACCATACCATGTCGAGAGGATAGGTGGGTGTTTAGGAGTTTAACGCCTTTTTTCCACCACGTGTGGGTGATATCAAAGACGGGGGCAACGAGAAAAAGACCAATACAAATATTCGGCCCCAGCCGGGATTCGACCTCACGACCCGGCGAGCATTGAGTCCAACGCTCTATCATTCGGCTATCCCGGCTCCTCAACCCCCCCCCCCCCCCCCCCCCCATGTCAAGATTATAACTCAATCTACCAAATCCTGCCAAAAGTGGGAACATGACCGAGACAGTATCGATGCTGTAACCTACCCAGCTTGACATCACTGAATTTGTATCTACACGCATTACAAAAAGTCTACGACAAACTGCAAAATCACAAATATGAAGATGCAACAATGATGCAACACTTTGCACACTTTAGTGAGTAGTGTAGCTGGCCTACCAGGCAGTAACGAGGCTTGTTCTGTTCTGCAGCTACCAGAAAGATGTACTCTCCCTCCTCCCAGCCGGCCCAGCATGTCAGGCTTTTGACTGGAACAGCAAATCAAATCAAAATCAAATCAAATGAAACTATCTTATGATGTCTCACCTTGACAGGCAAAAATGTATCTTCTGATGCGTGGGTAAGCAATATACAATAAACAATCAAACGTAAGACAGAATTAAATAAATCAAATAAAATGAAATAATTAAAAATTGCACGAAATAAAATTGGTTGTAAGTTAAATAAGATGAAATATAAGGGTTCCACACACACACACACACACACACACACACACACACGCACGCACGCACGCACGCACGCACGCACGCACGCACACACACACACACACACACACACACAGACACACACACACACGGACGTACATGTAAGTTAATTTCAACTAAGCTTTGACAGACTTTTCTACGTTGGTGCTCAGTCCCTTGTTTTGCAAATGGCAGTTCGGTAGTTTGAGTGAGCAAAAAGGGGGAAAAAACAGCACGGATTAAATTCACGCAAACTTTTGAACATGCCAGTGCACCTAACAGAAAGTTCTTTTTTGCCTTGATCACAAGATAAGCCATGTTTGTTTGTGCATTTTTTTCTCCTCTTTTTAATTCAGTTTAAAGCATGAGAACGTTATTTTTTTTTTTATAAATTGCATGACATTTACAAGAAATAACCAAAACACTTCGAATCAACAGTAAGACACGTGACTTGCATGGCACGTAACACCGATTTTGTAAAATTTAAGAAAACCATAACTTTAAAAGAAATTTTAAAACAACAAGATTTCCAATCCGAAACGAATCTCGTCTTTGCTTTTCTATAGAAATTAGAAATCCGGAGGAGAAGAAGAAGAAAAAATAACATACAAACTCCGTGGCCAGCAGACCATTATTCTTACAACGTTAGCCACACAATGTTAAACCTGCCACCTCTTCCTGGCAGGTTAGCAGTGACGCGAACCAAAAACAATTCCATCAAGTGCGCATGAACGTTTCGACGTAGGGCTCTAACTTGCTTTGGCCGCTCGACTAATGAAATTAGAGATTCCTCCACCCTTCTATCTAACGCCGCGACACGATGGCAGGCGGCGTTTGATTGGCCGAGACAGGGAGATAATCACGGGGAAGGGAAAGAACCGTGTTCGCCTGATTGACCATTTCTGGTCGGAATCGATAGCGAAACTTACCAAGCTGGCAGCCGAGTAATCGTTTCTGTTATTCGTGTCTGGATGTAGAGAAGATGATCTTTGTACCGGGATTGTGTTTACTTGCTCGGAAAACCGGATCATTTCATATTATATTTTTGCTTCTTTGTTTTGTTTCTCTGGCTGATTTACGTATTATGGGGAAATATTTCTCGTCTTAACTGACAATTATATTCATTATATTCTATAGAGAATGTCCGGCGACCGTGTGTGTGTGTGTGTGTGTGTGTGTGTGTGTGTGTGTGTGTGTGTGTGTGTGTGTGTGTGTGTGTGTGTGTGTGTGTGTGTGTGTGTGTGTGTACTGCTGCTACTACTATTACAAATGGTAGTTATAATAATTTCAACTGCAACATACAGTCGCCTTTTTTGAGGAAAGGGTTGCAGTTGGACCCTGATGGCGCCATGAAGTGCAGGCCGTCTCCGCGGACACACTCGATCTCCAGGTGAGAACGGCGCCACTCGTCTTCACAGAAATCCTGCAAGTCACAAGGGAAACAATAGTTAACACCGAGGCGCCTCAAAACAAATATAAACATTCAGAAGGAAAACACGATTCAAGCCATAAAATTCCCAGACAAATCTTGCAAGCGACAAGGGAAATAAGAGTCAAGCCGTAAGCGTCTCAAACAAAATCCTGCACGTTCCAGGGCAACGAGAACCGACGCCTGAACAGTAAACGTCTCAAACAAAATCCTGCGATACAGAAGGGAAACAATAATCAAAACCTGCTTGCTCAGATAGAAATCCCGAAAGTCAGACGGGAAACAGGAGTCAAGCCCTGAACGTCTCGAACAAAATCCTTCAAGTCACACGGGAAAACAAGAGTCAAGCATTCAACGTCTCAAACAAAACCATACAAGTTATAGGAGAAACAAGAATCAAGCCGTCAACGTCTCAAACGAGATCCTGCAAGTCATAGGGGGAAAAGGAGTCAAGCCCTCAACGCCTCAAACAAAATTCTGCGAGTCACAAGGGTAATAAGAGTCAAGCCCTCAACGCCTCAAACAGAAATCCTGAAAGTCACACTGGGAAACAAGAGTCAAGCCCTGAAAGTCTAAAACTAAAAAGATCCTGCAACTCATAACTGGAAACAATACTCAAATCCTGAACGTTTCAAACAGATCTCTTACAAGTCACATTGGAGACAACAATCAAATCATGAACGTCTCAAACAGAAATCCTGCAAGTCATACGGGAAACAAGAAAAAAAAAAAAGGGCTAGATTGTAGTATGTAACTTTACTTTGTAAAATAAAGACAAATCAGTCATCCTTTTTCTCAAACCCTGAATACATCAAACGTGCATACGAGTAACACACACACACACACACACACACACACACACACACACACACACACACACACACACACACACAAAGAGTAACCATACAAATCAAACGTTGCACTTTGCAGAAAGACTCCGACACTTCACGGAGTGACTCACAGTCAATTAAGACACTCTCCCACGAGGAGACAGGCAGAGACAAACCACACACATTATCACAAAAAACCCACAAAAACTGCGGACACAAATCTCACACAGTGCGGGCAATTTCAAAGAAAATGTTTCTCTTGCCATTAGGGAGAATCAAAAACTGGCACATCTTTGGCCATTCTACAAAGGGGACCGGTAGCGCTTGAGTGAGCGGGACATCGACTCAGAAGAACTTTCTATATTTACGTTTCTGGCTCGATCATCCAATTTTCTCACACCCAGCGGCCCGGGCGTGAAATCACTAAATGTTGCAACCTTGAGTTTCTTTCAGGAGTGGTCTTCGGCTGTCATCCGCAAGAAAGGCCTAAGCTCTGTAGGGTATGATAGGCTCTTAGGCGCTTTTTGTCCGGATGACGGTAGTTTTGTACGTCCTGCCATTGTGGCGGTTCAATCGATTCAAGACTGTGATCCGATGTCACCTCCTACATCCCCCCCCCCCCCAACTCTCTTTCCCCACCCTCCCTCCCCTACCCTCCCCAGTCCCGCACTTCCGCTGCCATGGTTGGCGACATCCATCACAACCACCACAAACATCATCTGGAGAAACAGCCTACGAGGCACGGAACTGGTATGCGCTTAGACCTTTCTTTCCAAAAGGCGACAGACCACCGTGGAGGTTTCTGAAGCGTTGCCGTCGCCTTGTGCCCACTGGAGCGTGAAAGCTGCATAACGGCAGGACTTTGAGGCGGGCTCTTTCTCTTCACGGTCCTGTGGTCGGGATGCGGCTACCGCATCACCACGCGGACGCTGCTAATGTCGTGTCGCAGGAAATGGACATCCATACAGACCGTTGTTGGAAAAGTTATCCCCCTTTTTTGCAGGGAGAGGAGTTCTAACCAATTAGTAAAAGGGGCTAAGCGTGACGGATCCGACCAACACTTAGGTCTTTTTTTTTCTTTTTTCTTTTTTGACAACTGGCGGCAAAGTTAAGCAGGGAAAGATGAGAGACTGAGAGTGCGGGAGGGGGAGAGGAGTTCAATCGTCAGTTGGTAGAAAGGCCTAAGTGTCAGGGATCTGACCAGCACTTAGTTCCTTTTCTTATTTGACGGCAGAGTTAAGCAGGGAAAGATTAGAGACTGAGAGTGCAGGATGGGAAGAGGAAGTGTGTGTGTGTGGGGGGGGGGGGTGGAGGGGAAATGGAGGAGGAGGGGGGGGGGGTAAAAAAAACCTAAAAGAAGCCGAAATGGCCCACCATTTATCTCCTCACAAACTTGTGACAGGTTCTTTGGCAAGGGGGGATGGGAACTGCTGGCCATTACGCTGACCCCTGCCACACTGACGTCTGAGACTTTTTAGTAGGGAGACGCAACTAGGAGAAAGTCGATTACATGCTAGATCACACGCATTCGTAACGAGAACTGAATCGACAAAAACGATTCAAAGGACACATACTATGATTAGGAGATGTATTGACGCACCTCGAAAGAAAGAGATGGTCCGATGGAACGTTATTAACGAAGAGAAGGGCTGAGAGAGAGAGAGAGAGAGAGAGAGAGACTGACTGACTGACTGACTGAAACGTTTATTTCAGGATAAAGACGTGTAGGCATGGTCTGCCTATCTTACAAGCTGTCCTGCTGATTTAGAAACACTAAAAGATAAAGGCTAATATGACAAAAAGTATGCCTGGCACAAAAGGAGTAAATCTAATAGTAAAAAAGGAGAGAGAGAGAGAGAGAGAGAGAGAATTTTATTTTCCAACGGAAGTGATTTAACCAAACAATGATTAATTTTCAATCAGCCGTTCCTACAACAGCAACAACAACAACAACAACAACAAAAATAAGACTACAATAGCAAAGATTAAAACAAAATGCAAAAAAGAAGAAGAAGAAAAAGAATAAAGAAACATTTATTGAGAGAGAGAGAGAGAGAGAGCCATTCTCCTGTCGTTTGATTGACTTGAAGAATTGTATCATGTTTGACCTTTTCGTCACCAGATCGTTTGGCACCGTCAGCAACCCAGGTCAATATATCAACTTGTAAAAAGTTACTTAGTGTCCTTCTGAGTACTATATAAATCTTGGCATTTATTCATTGTGAAACTGAATGACATTTTCCTTTCGTCTGCGTCAAGAACCGCGTCGGTGAGTAACGCAGACGGCAACACTGACTGCACGACGTGTCTACAATTCGTGCATGGCTCTGGCGACAAAGTATTGACTGATAATGACATTGCATTATTGTCCTATCCGCGCTGGCAACTTTTACATTAAAGGGAACAGTGGTATATTTTCAACAAAACAGTTGGTAATGTCCATGCCCAGACCGATATGTGGACAGGTCTCGTCTCGTGATTTGCCGTTTATGGAGTACATTTTTTAAAAATTACTCGATAAAGACTTTTTAACGTTGTTTTGGCAAATCTCCTTTTTTACAAGCATACACAATACAATACAGTACACTACACATCACAATACAGTATATGTAAAACGGAAAGGAAAGAAACAACAACAACAACAACAAACGTATCCAATACATCCCTAAGTAAGCCCTTAAGATATAAGTAAATAGATAAAGGAAGAAACACATACACAATAACAGGTAACACGGTGACCATCCAAAGCTGGGCAAAGGGAAGGAGACACATACATATACATAGGACAACAGTTGGTAGTCTCCATGCGCACACCGATAATTATGTGGACAGGTCTCGTCTCGTAATTTCCCGTTTATGGATTACATAGTTTTTTGTTGTTGTTGTTGTTGTAGTAAAAAGGAAACAGTGTTGGGCAAAGCAAGAGACCCTGATAACGCCAGCGAGCGCCACATTACAAAACCAGAACAACTTCTTCAAACAGATATGCCTGATATTTTGAAATAGTCATTATTACAGTGATAGCTAAATTTACAACTCTTTCTTTTATCTCTGAAAAGCCCATTCAGAAACTGCAATTTTACTTGAAATCTTAATTCAGATCACTAGCAGCCACTTCCAGCAATCTGCAGAGGTCTCGTGCCTAGCAGGGAAGGCCCACCCCTTGCGTAATACTGGCTTGAAGTGGCTCCTACTAGTGTTCAGTGGCTTGTGTGTGTGTGTGTGTGTGTGTGTGTGTGTGTGTGTGTGTGTGTGTGTGTGTGTGTGTGCGCGCGTGCGAGCGTGCGTGCGTGCGTGTGTGTGTGTGTGACATGTGATGAAGGAGGGGGAGGGGAGGGTGGTGGTGTAAGTGGTATGTAGATAGTATTGGAATTTTGAGTGTATTTAGTTACCGTAATTTCTATTTTAACCACCAGTATTATAAGCTCAGTTAGTTAGTTGGTAATTAGTGGTGAATCAATTTTATGCATTGTGTCCTTTCTTATCACTTTTAGTTTGCTCGTCTTATATTAGTTATACATCGTGAAGCTGCCTTTAAATATTAACCCTTTATTTTATTAAATTTTACATGCCCCTGAACAAAAAACAAATTTGTTCTTAATGAACACAATAAAGTCGTTTGAATTGGATTGAATTGAATTGAATTGAATTGTTCTTTAACCAGTCTTATTCCATACCGGGCAGGGGTTGGTCCGGCTCGCACTCTTAAGAGTTATGTACTGTATTACACACCGTTGCCCATAGTCTTCTCGACTGAAAACTACCAAATCATAAAAGTCTGTCACAAAGCAAAGACCAGCAGCGGTTGTCCTATTATTGACGCATCTGTTTTTCCTATCTCGGTCATCGATGCTGTCTCTTTTACTCACATTAATTCGGATCCGGCTGGGATTCAGCGACTGGCCCCCCTCCTTGAACGGGCTTTGTCGGCACGGGAACCAAATGGATTACTCCCGTTCTTGACGTGAGCCGTTTGGGAATACGGATTTGGGACTCCCTTCTATTGTGCGGAAATATTTAGTGCAGTTTAAACCTGCCCTCCTTGAAAGTTTTTTTTTTTTGTGTTTGTGTGTTTCTTTTTTTCTGTCATGTAGAAAGTGTAGCGTTGTTCGTCGCAGTTGTTCCGAGCTTTCAGTTTGCTGCACATTCTTGAAGGTTTTATAGCTGCGTCGGACATCGGTCGAAAATCGATTCGTTTTCGAAATATCCGATTATTGTCTTACCTAGATGGGCATACAAGATTCAAGAATCAATAAAGTTTGTTCCCAATGGGATCAATTTCTTCGATGTCAACAACATCAACCAAAAACAAAACAGTAAAATACAGTTACACAACACGGACTCCTCACTCTCTCTCTCTCTCTCTCTCTCTCTCTCGCGCGCGCACACACACACACACACACACACACACACACACACACACACACACACACACACACTACCTCTCTCACACCCACAGCAAGGAATTGGCATGTCACATTAACAAACGTAAAACACTATTTTAAAAATAATCGCAGCATATCACAAAAGAACAGTACTAAAAGTCACTCAGACTCACAAATTCCCTCTGTCTCTCCCCCCCCCCCTTCCCTCACACACACACACACACACACACACACACACACACACACACACACTCTCTCTCTCTCTCTCTCTCTCTCTCCCCTGTCTCTCTCAAAACACATAATGGACAAGAGTGGGTGGGTGGGTGTTTGGGAGTTTAACGTCTTTTTCCACCACGTAAGGGTGATATCAAAAACGGGGCAACGATGAAAAAGCCACCACAAATATTTGGCTCCAGCCGGGATACGAACTCACGACCCGAGTATTGGAAGTCCAACACTCTACCATTCGGCCACCCCGGCTCCCCACACAATGGACAAGAGTCAGGAATAATGTGCTATACGTTTACGGTCAGCCGGGACATTTGTCCTGTTACAGTTCCCATGGGGATGGAACCCTAAATGGTTTACATGCAGTAAGCATCTTTGTCGTAACTACTTTTTCAATTAGCTACATGCCCCCTAATTGACGGGGAACGAGCCACAAGACGAATTATGGCACGTGCAAATTTCATCTTATTTTACGTAACGTAACCACACACACACACACACACACACACACACACACACACACACACACACACACACACACACACACACACACACACACACACGCGCGCGCGCGCGCGCGCGCGAGCGAGATACACGCACGCACGCACACACACGGACATGAAACTCTATGGTATGTGATGTCTGTAGAATACCGCAGGACAAACAGTAAGCACTCACCTCATTGGTCAATCGACGGATTGTCCGGAATGTAAAACCGCCACTGACTGGGCAGAAGTAAGGCCGATTTTGCCATGGAGCTGAAAAAAGTAATAAATAAATAAATAATTAATTAAATAACAGATAAAATAAAAACAATAATAACAGAGAATCAATATCATTATAAACACAGAGAGAGAGAGAGAGAGAGAGAGAGAGAGAGAGAGAGAGAGAGAGAGAGAGAGAGACTGATTGACTTTATTTTACAAGATGGAGGTTGCAGGCACAAAGGCCCAGGCAAACCACTGACAAAAAGTAAAAAGAAAATAGAAAAGTATACAAACACATACCACTCAAGGACAGACACATAACATCAGTAAGTACATAAACCATATACATGTACATAAGCATGTATTCATAAGGGCTGTCTACAGTCTGTTAATAAGAGAGAGGGAGCCAGTAATAGTATAAAATAATGCAATTAGATTAAAAAAAATTATTACTGTTAATATTAATAAGAAATGTAAGGAGCACCAAACAAACCAGCCAAATTCTAACCCGGAGAGAACAAACGTTTACAGACTTTCTGCATAGCTCATCATAAACACACATGACAGCAACGTAGGAAATGAACTATGCTGTTTTCAAGAGCATATTTAATACACCCTGTAAGCATAAGCCCGCAAATTTACCCTAGGAGAATTGCCGCGAACCATCAAGGCTTTCCCACTCTCGCCCGCCATACAGTAAAACGTCTCCCAGCTATCCCAGGCTCATTACTGAAGCCAATAATGCAAATATCCGGGCACAGGAGGAAAAGTGTGTTCCTGAATTTCACTGGCTTTGTTCTTTATACGCGCAGGGAGGTTTCCCAACATTGTTGTATTGGGCCAAGTTTGTGTAGGTCGATAGCACGCACTTTCCAGTCTGCAAACTTTAAAGCAGAGTACCTGTGTACAAGAGTTAAACAGGTTAAAGATGGTGAGTAGCATGGAAGGACAATGGAAGTCGGTCATGGGAAACTCCGCAAAAAGAGGCTGAAGTCGAACATAGATGAAGCTAGGAAACCCTCCGCCCATACTCAACGACAACCGCATAATTATTTATTTAAAAATAAAGAAAAACAACGTTCAAAAAACGCTTCTTTGTGAAACCGGGACATTGTCCTTACAGGCCTCTGATACTCCAAGGGTCAGCTGCTACTAACCAGAGTCATCATAATGAAAGTGCTGTAGACCTTACAAACAACCCGTGCTACACTAAGACAACGTCATCATGGACAGACGGACAGTGTGTGTCAGTCTGTGGTGCTCCATCTGAGGCAGTGATAACCTTCCTAATTCCTTGAACCATTTATTGTACAGTATTTTCCAAATTGTCTGCAAATGATTTTTACTTAGCAATTAATTCAGTGTCCAACGTCTGTATCTCAAGTTGTCATGCAGGACGATGTTAACTCCAATGGTGCCCAGTAAGAGCTGCACTGCCTTCTTAGGGAATGTTGTCACTGTCCCCTGCGTAAGGACTTCCTGTTATAGAAACGTAGATGCTGTCTGACAGACTACTGCCTTTCGTAGACAAAAGGACTTACGTGAGGACTGAACGACTTCTGTATGGACTCTCCACCTTCAAAATGGACTCTCCATATTCTTTATGGACTTACTGTTTTCTGTAGAGATTGACTGCCTTCTGCATAGTTCTTGCTTTCTGTAAGTGACTTGACACCTTCTACAGACTAACTTACTGCCTCTTGAAGGACTTAAAGCTCTCTGTACGGCCTTGCTGTCTTCTGTACTGTGTCATTTGTATGGGTTTACCGCCTCCTGTATGGTCTTACATGTACTACCTTCTGTATGGAGTAATGCCTTCTGTAGGCACTTACTACCTTCTGTAGGCACGTACTACCTTCTGTAGGCAATTACTACCTTCTGTCGGCACTTGCTACCTTCTGTATGACCTTACTACCTTCTGTAGGCACCCACTACCTTCTGTATGGCCTTACTACCTTCTGTAGGCACTTACCACCTTCTTTAGGCACTCACTACCATCTGTATGGTCTTACTACCTTCTGTAGGCACGTACTACCTTCTGTATGGTCTTACCACCTTCTGTAGGTACTTATCCCCTCCTATTGGGACACATTGCCTTCGTAGGGGTTTGCTGCTTTCTGTGAAAGGTCTTATGTAGTGACTTACAGCCTTCACTATGGCTTTAGTGCTTTCTGCACTGCCGTCTGTACACCGGCCAAAGACGTGTCTCCGGGCCGATTAGTGTGACCAACAGTCCCTGAACAGATAGGAGAAAACCCCCAGACAGACCGGAACAGCGTAACTTTGACGCGATGACATTCATCAAAAGACCCATTACTGTAGAGACCGACAGCCCTTAGAAAAACTACGGAGAAATTTATTTTTGCTCTGTTGAACACTGGTAAACACCCCCCCTCCCCTCCCCGTCCCCTTCTCTGCCCTCCCCCCCCCTCTCTCTCTCTCTCTCTCTCCGGCCATCTTTTTTCCCTAAGGACACACACTGTCTTGAAGACCCCCGTCGAAAAACAAATGTACTTTCTTCCATTCTTCTTATCTACAGAGCATCGCGCGCGGGCTTCCGACTTGCAAATATTGGTTTAAAATTAGGGTGCGATGGGCTGTGTGAAGTGGGGATGGCCCACGTTGATCGTGTCTAAACTCCCCTGAAAGCCGAAGTGTAGACGGACGACAGTTTGTGATCGGGGCTACAAGGAATTGGACGGGAGAAGGGCCAGGGGCGGATTCAAGAGAAGGTTTGGGTGGGTGGGTGGGGGTGGGGGTTTGGGAGTTTAACGTCCTTTTCCACCACATACGGGTGATATCAAAGACGGGGCAACGACGAAAAAGCCAGGACAAATATTTGGCCCCAGCCGGGATTCGAACTCACGACGCGAGCACTGGAAGTCCAACGCTCTACCATCCGGCCACCCCGGCTCCCCGTTTGGTTGGGTGGTTGCTTGGGGGTTTAGCGCGTTTCTAACCCTCACGAGCACCCCACGTTTCTGGCTCTCTTTTTTTTTTCAAGGCAAGATTAATGGTTCCTTGACGGCACATATTGCACGAATACAAACACGAGAATAATCAAGGTGCAGCACTCCCAGTAAGACAGATTTAAATCAATGCAGACATGGTTTTGATATGGTTTTGTTGTTGCCGTCGTTGTTGTTGTCGTTGTTGTTGTTTAGTCTTTTTCTTCTCCTTCTTGGCGGTCGCTGGGGTCATACTGGCATGCCGGTTGTCACGATAAAGTGGGCCGTTTTCTGAAGATCCTGCCGGATACCGTACTGCTTGGAGTGCAGACTGGTCTCTTCTGGCCACACTGCTGTACGGTACGCAGCTCCTGGAGCTTGAGGCACTGCTGGAGGACATGCTCTGCCGTTTGCTCACCGGTGCCGCAACTGCACTCTGCATTGGGGGGCCAGTCCGAGCTTCCGGTGCATATGTGCATTGAGGCGGTTGTGTCCGGTTCGTTGTTGTTTAGTGAGGCTACTGGTGCACAATCCCAAACGTACTTGGTAGGAACTGAGTTGGTTAAAATCAACAGAGTATTTTGCTATTTTCGCATTCCGAGCACATGAAACGCACTCCTCGTGTACTCTGAAATAGGTTGGATCCGCGCAAGAACAGCGGGTTCCCCCAGAAAACTGGGATCGTGAGTAAACTGACTTTGCCGTCAATGTATACACAGACCGTGATTCGCGCTAACTGAATCAAACACACGCACACACACACACACTGGCGGCAGCTTCCAGACACTTGTGTGAAAAGGCCCAAAAGGTTCCGTATTTGCGCTTGAGCGACGAAATTTGTGGGTGTTTTGGCGATTTTAGGGCGCGAAAGACGTTATACGTGCCCATTACATCTTCCGGTTTCCACGGGTCAGTACGTTCTAGTTTCTGGTTGCTAAGACACCTTCACTAAAGGAAAGATTGCCTCAAAAGACTTGTCTCGAAAGCCCTTTTGTTCCATCAAAGACTTCTTTTCTAAAGCTTTTCTTCTCTGATGACTTTTTCCCTATGCTAGGCACAATTCCATAACAAAAGAAAGTGTTTGCAATCCAGTTGTTTCTAATAAAAAAATAAATAAATAAATGTGCTACAACACAGGGCGTACGTGGATTCTATAACCTACACCAAACATGTTTCAGAGGAGATATTTTCTATAAGTTTCTTGCGTGGCTCTCTGGCAGCAGCATGACATTAAAGTACGTTAATTTTAGACAGTCTGCGACACTTTTTCGAACCGTGATAAGCACTGGACACTAACAGCACCCCTCACTACCATCCACCATCCACACCCTCCTAAATCCACCCGATCTCTTTGTCTCACTCTCTGTCTCTGTCTCTCTGTATCTCTGTGTTCTTCAGAGTCAGTCTGTGTCTCTGCCTGTCCGTCTGCCTGCCTCTCTCTCTCTCTCTCTCTCACACACACACACACACACACACACACACACACACACACACACACACACACACACACACACACACACACACACACACACACACTCTCTCTCTCTCTCTCTCTCCGGCTCCAAAATAGCAGACACTGAGGAGAAAAAGAAAAAAGAAAAAAAAATGGAACCCTTCCTCCCACGTGCCTTGGCTTTTGGCCGACAGGACAGAGATTGCAGACGGTCGTTCGCAAGCGACCGGTCGACCCTCGCCCGAACAACTGTACTTCATCAACGAACAGACGCGACTGCGGCTCTAACGTCAAGGCGACTGATCTTTCATTCCCTTCTCTCGTTTGTCTCCATGATTCCCAGTCGTGATACGCCAACGATCTGAATGATCTCCCTTGGTGTGTGTGAGTGATCGTCCTAGGAGCACGACTCAATTCCATGGCGCAGTGATGGTCTCGCCAGATGCAGCGAAGTCGGCCTGACGCTTTGATTGGATGGCGAATATTGCCACAGCTTTGGCCATTTAGCTAGGCTTACATGCTTAAGTCCGGGTAAGCGGCGGTGCTGCGATAGAGAGGACATTAAACGTGTTTTACAGGCTTGCACGTGACCACTTAGATCATTGTATAAGTACGGCAGTAATAGCGGTTGCCTTTATCGTAAGGCTTGGGATACGTCTCCGGCACGTCCCACGATGTTTATTTTGTAAATCTATCGCAGTGGGTTGAAGAGTAATGCATACAGTGGCAGAATTTTTACGTAAGAAGTGCGAGCGTGCGCGCGCGCGCGCGCGCGCGCGTGTGTGTGTGTGTGTGTGTGTGTGTGTGTGTGTGTGTGTGTGTGTGTGTGTGTGTGTGTGCAATATGAGTGGGGGGGGGGAGGGGTGCTGTTAGTGTCCTATGCTTAGGAACGTTCGGGAGTCGTCACTTGCATTGCATTCTGTCTTGCACCGAAATCAACAGCAGCATCAGCAACAGCATTAGCATCAGCATCAGCAACAACAACAACAACAACAACAACAACAACAACACACCATAGCACTGCATGCATTTTACGTTGGTTCGCATGGGTAAGACTTCACAGAGAGGGAAGAGTAGCGCGGGTCAGCATGTTCAGAACAGCAAGTTTATATTTTGCGGTTAAAACATTAGGTCTCGGGTGATGCCGACTCAAAACAGCTCATAACTGTCTACCAAATTATAAGATTTAAAGAAGAAAAGTCACTTTGTATTCAGCATTTAAAGCCTGTAACATTCAGAGTGTAAAATTACATACACGTGTGTGTGTGTGTGTGTGTGTGTGTGTGTGTGTGTGTGTGTGTGTGTGTGTGTGTGTGTGTGTGTGTGTGTAAGCCGGGGGCAGCCCGTGTATGATGCTACACATCATGTGTTCTTAGTTAAATGTATGTGTGGAGGCATGTTGTGTGTGTTTCTGGGTAAGTGAGTGTGTGTTCTTTGTAAGGCGCCCTGAGCTCCCGCGAGAGGGAGGGCGTCTCTTAAGTACCCATTTTATTATTATTATATTATTAGGTCTAGTTTATAAGTATTTTTAGCAACACATTACTTCACTGTAAATCAGACCCATGTTAAGCATTTGGTCTGTAGAAAGTGAGCGCATAATTATCATCAACAGACATGTGTCTACGGGTACTTGTCCCTAGGGTATGTTGACAGCGCATCAATTGTTGCAAGACAGAAATGAAGTAAACCATTACGTCTTTCAACGACAACAAATCTAGGGCTTAAGCAGCACATCGGCCAATCGACATTTGGGGATTTTGTGTTTCGGAACTTTTTATCGCCCCCACACGTCAAAACGACAAACCACTGTTATCTATATACCGTGTGGCTGGCTGAAACTGTGATCACAAGAGATCTACCCCCAAGAGAAGACGAAGTGAGAGAACAGGGCACGAGTCTCAGACCCTAAGTACCTGCCGTTCTGGAACATTGAAAGAGGCTCTCTTTTGGCTCTGGCCAAAACTGTCCCATGAGACTCACATTTTCTATCTCACGCCTCTAGAGAGCGACTAAGGAGCCCGGGACGAAAGGCCCGCAACTCTGAAAAGCTTTTTCATTCTGTGCACAAGGGGGCGTGGAACATGCTGACTGGGATTGATTTGCGATGCTGCGTTGCAATGTCGGCGCGGATCTTTTTCCGATTGGCTGCTTTCAGTCCTGCATGCTGGGCAGAGGGAGCCACCTTAAAAAACAACAACAAAAAACACCACCAACAACGACAACAAACCTGGACAGAAGGAACACTCTTGAAAAAATGGAGAGATTGGGGGGGGGGGGGGGTGGTCACGAACAGAATTTTGGAGAGAAAAACTTCAAGGAAGAAGAGAAAATATTACCCCCCCCCCTCCCCCCAAGTAAAAACATGAGATGTTCGCTGATTTTTGTCAGATGTGAACAAAGAGAAGTCGAAAACTTTATTTCATCACGTTTAAGATTGTGTCCCATTGTTACGACCCTGCCCAAACCTGTATGAAGACGAGTGTCTCCTGCATTAACACCTAAGGAATGAGGCAGATGCTGAGCATTGGTTATTAAACCATTTTGCAAGAAGTGGTCAGTGAGCTTTTCTTCTTCGGTTGAAGCTTTTGAAAGAAAACGTTATTTTAAAAAGCTTATTCCGTCCTCTTTATTCCTAAAATGCTAAAATTTGATGCATTGTATTGTTTTTGTATTGTGTGGGATTGGATTGCAATCTTTTTCGTAACACTTATTACTAAAATGCTAAAAATGATACATTGTAATTTTTTTCTGTAGCGGTGTGGATCGCAACTTGTGCCAGTTCCGGCGACCAGACGAGGGTGACAGAGTGGGTGAACAGAGGTTCAAGGTCTTTTGTCCACGACGAAGGTCTTCTTTTGCCATCCGTGAGGGAAAAGGGCGACTACAGTAGACCTGCACAGATCTGATCACCACAAAAACCCAGAGTGGACCTGCCTGCTCAGAGCGTAGCGATCAATGACTGCTCCCTGAAGGAAGGCAACAAGTTAGAGCAAGGGGACGCAATGCTTGTGGTTCACCGCTCCGTGCTCCACCAGGGGGAGCCCT
This sequence comes from Batillaria attramentaria, assembly GCA_018292915.2. NCBI lineage: Eukaryota > Metazoa > Mollusca > Gastropoda > Batillariidae > Batillaria > Batillaria attramentaria. Next base: position 192,683 of record JACVVK020000455.1, read on the forward strand.
GATCGTCGGCAAAGATAAATGGACACTCGTTCTCTTTTCCGAGGGTCAGGGGCAAGGAGAGTGTAACTCGTACAAATTGGAAGCAAAGTGATGGGCGACAAGCGTGCTTGAGTGGTAAGCAAGAAATCAACATCTGACGAATGTTTTTGTGACAGAAAATTGAAGGGGGCATTTTTCGGTCGAACAACTCTCTCTCTCTCTCTCTCTCTCTCTCTGTGCAATTACAGCCTCCATGTAAGGAACGGACAAGGGGATTCCCCGAGGTAGTGACCGACCCGTTTCTGTCGTCGTGTGTGTGTGTGTGTGTGTGTGTGTGTGTGTGTGTGTGTGTAAAGAGAGAGAGAGGGGGGGGGTGTTTGGTGTTTAACGTCCTTTTCCACCACATACGGGTGATATCAAAGACGGGGCAACGATGAAAAAGCCAGCACAAATATTTGGCTCCAGCCGGGATACGAACTCACGACCCGAGCATTAGAAGTCCAACGCTCTACCATTCGGCCACCCCGGCTCTCAGAGAGAGAGAGAGAGAGAGAGCGTAATTACGGCGTCATTTAAAAAGACAGACAAGGGGAATTCCCCAAGGTACCTGCCGACCCCGCGCTGGCGTCGTCTGCAGAACATGTAATCGATAAATATGAAAGGTAGACATCAATAGCTTGAGTGAGGGGATAATCCAATGATAGAATGGCGTCGGCCCGTTGTAATATGACTCAGCGTGAAGGGAGAGCGACAAGAAGAAGAGCAGACCATCAATTATGTTGTTATTGTATTAACGCCAGGAACGTCTTAGCGTGTTGGAGACCATAAGTAAGTGCGGGTAGGTGGGTGGGTGGGTGGGTGTTTGGGAGTTTAACGTCCTCCTCCACCACATACGGGTGATATCAAAGACGGGGCAACGATGCCCAGCCGGGATACGAACTCACGACCCGAGCATTAGAAGTCCAGCGCTCTACGCTTCGGCCATCCCCGACTCGCCCCATAAGTAAGTGCAACGTGAGAAAAAAGACCAAGCGATATAATTATAACTTTAAAGGGGCTAATACTACCATGCCTATACTCACAGAACGTTCTGAGATTTTTGGCTCCCTTGTGTAACAATGGGAGTCTATGTTATAACCCTCCGTCGTCTGTCTGTGTGTGTGTGTGTGTGTGTGTGTGTGTGTGTGTGTGTCTGTCTGTCTGTCTGTCTGTCTGTGTGTCCGCAGTAAACCTTAACATTGGCATTTTCTAAGAATCTACAAACAGCAGAGTCACCAAACTTGGCATGCCGATAGACAGCCATAAGACCTTTCAAAATAGATCATTTTGAATGACCTTGACTCAAGGTCAAGGTCACTAAAGCTGTCTGTTTGAAAATTTTACATTGGCATTTTCTTGGAGTCTACAAATACCAGAGGTTTTCAACTTTGTATGATGATAGACATTGATAAGAACTTTACAGATATACATGTATTTAATGGCCTTGTGTGAAGGTCAAGGCCAGACAAGCTATTTTCCACATTTCCATAGAAAACCTTAACATTGGCATTTTCTCAGAATCTACAAACAGCACAGGCACCAAACTTGGCATGCTGATAGACAGCCATAAGACCTTTCAAAATATATCATTTTGAATGACCTTGACTGAAGGTCAAGGTCACTAAAGCTGTTTGTTTGACAATTTTGCATCGGCATTTTCTTGGAATCTACAAAAACGGGAGGTTTTAAACTTTGCATGATGATAGACATTGATAAGAACTTTACAGATGTACGTGTATTCAATGGCCTTGTGCCAAGGTCAAGGCTATACAAGCTATTTTCCGCATTTCCACAGTAAACCTTAACATGGGCATTTTCTCAGAATCTACAAAAAGCAGAGGCACCAAATTTGGCATGCCTATAGACAGCCTTAAGACCTTTAAAAATATATCATATTGAATGACCTTGACTAAAGGTCAAGGTCACTAAACCTGTCTGTTTTAAAATTTTGCATTGGCAATTTCTTGGAATCTACATAAACCAGAGGTTTTAAACTTTACATGGTGATAGACATTGATAAGAACTTTACAGATATACATGTATTCAATAGCCTTGTGTAAAGGTCAAGGCCGTACAAGCTATTTCTGTGAAACCGTAACATTGGCATTTTCTCAGAAACAACAAACAGCAGAGGCGCCAAACTTGGCATGCTAATAGACATTGATAAGACCAATATATCCATACCACTTTAAATGACCTTGACTCAAGGTCAAGGTCATAAAAGCTGTCTGTTGTGAATTTCAATACTACTGTTTTTGGAGAAACTACAAATACTAGAGGCATCCAACTTGGTGTAATGA
>JACVVK020000455.1:200000-235000 GCA_018292915.2 Batillaria attramentaria
CTTCCTTATACTTTATGGTTTGTCCTGTTTGTGGTGAAGAAAGTCTGAAAATTAAAATTTATCTGTGACCTCTGTACAACCCCAAGTTTACAAACTGGCTCCCCTCTAACCAAACTATATTATTATTATTATTGTTATTGTTGTTGTTGTTGTTGTTGTTGTTGTTGTCGTCGTCGTCGTCGTTATGCTACTACTACTACTACTACTACCATCATCATCATTATTATTCTTATTAGAGATACATAAGATTATGACAAGAGGATTCGGTCTAGTAGTTAAAGTACCCGACTTCGGATCCTGAGCCGCTCGGTTCGATTCCCTGGTGGGCAGGAGTTTGGATGGATTTTTCCTTTCCAAATCGAGTCAAAAATCACGTGCAGACTTGTTTACGGTGCCTGTCCCGCCCTCGTGTACAAACTCACACGCTCAAATATCGAGTGTGCACGCTAACACTCCCACGTCCATCTTTCGAAGAAGAGTAGGCTGTGGCCGGTGGCACCGAAAACAGAAAGGCAGTTGCACATAAGGTAGTGCTTAGCGGTAGTGGGCTTTCACTGCTTCGTCATCTAGCCCTGCGGCGCCACGAGCATTTCAGAAGAGATGGATATGTGCGCCGAGGAAAAGTCTACCATACCATACCATTATTTATTTTTAGTACTAATGGTAACAGTAGTACTCAAAGTAGCAGTTGTACTGGGTGGGTAGGGTGGGTGTTTGGGGGTTTAACGCCCTTTTCCCACAAAATACGGGTGATATCACAGACGGGGCAACGATGAAGAAACCAGCACAAATGTGACCCGCGAAAGGGACCGTAAGTCGCGCTAGGCCGAACGCCGTTACAGGCGAAAAGAGTGCCGGGGGGATCAGTATGGCCGCCTTGTGAGTAGCCAACTTCAACTGCTGATATCTCTGTCAATTTTAGTAGTACAGCTTTCATTCTTATATTGAATTAAATTTCGTACCCAGTAAATTGCAGTGATGTAAACATCTCAAAAATGATAATTTTCGATTTATGGTCCCTTTTGTGAGAACAAGTCACAAATATTTGGCCCCAGCCGGGATTCGAACTCACGGCCCGAGCATTGGAAGTCCAACGCTCACTCGGCCACCCCGCCTCCCCAGTAGTTGCACTGGGAGTACTGGCAGTGGTAGTAGTAGTAGTAGTAGCAGCAGCAGCAGCAGTAGCAGATACAATCAAAATAATACGATTTATCATCTCTGATGTTAGAAGGCACCAGCTGACTCCCAGCTCCACAACGTAGACCCTTTGATGTGCACGGCAAATAGAATAACGACAAAACATCCCAGCACCTAATCACATAATCATCGGAAACACCCCCCTTCGCCAGCAGCACAAGTCAAACAACAGCCAAGCACACACACACATGACAACAAGCTATCGCTACAAGTTATGAATCACCAGGACAGGCCTCAATTAGTTTATAAACGACCCAAGCTTGAGGCGAAAGAACAACCTCGAAAAGGGAAATCACTCCCAGCTCATCCCGTGCTGGTCCTTAACGGGAAGCGTTTGATGTAGGATGTTGAGCGATTAGGAGGCTCGAGGCCTGCTTGTTTTGTTGAGGGGTGGGGGTGGGTGTGGGGGTGTTAGTGGTAAAGAGTGGTGGTAAAAGGGGGGGGGGGAGGGAGGGAATAGTTCTCATGTTGTGTCGTGTGTACCAAATCTGCCATGCAATGCAGAACTTTGGCGGGATCAAACCACCACGGTCACCAACAACATATCGAACAACAACAACAACAACAACAACAACACACACACACACACACACACACACACACACACACACACACACACACACACACACACACACAAAGTTCTAAGTTGAGCTAATCTTGTGCAAAACGAGTGCTAGCATTTAGCATTTTGTATTCCTTGCGAAAAGCTTCTTCATGGGTGGGTGGGTGGGTGGGGGTTTAACGTCCTTTTCCACCACATAGGCTGATATCAAAACGGGGCAACGATGAAAAAGCCAGCACAAATATTTGGCCCCAGCCGGGATCGAACTCACGACCCGAGCATTAGAAGTCCAACGCTCTACCATTCGGCCACCCCGGCTCCCCGCTTTTTCATGGAAACAAGAGACAAGTAATGGGCATTACGCACCTCACTGTGGTACAAATGGGAGCACATCACGTTACTGCAGGGGTCCCTATCTCAGAAAACACCACACGCCCATCTTTCAACTTTCCTTAGTGTATAGTATATTACTTCAGACATGTGAGTCCGAACTCTCTCAATCCTCAGTTTTTTGGCGCCATGGTACAACGAGAGCACATGGCTTTACTACAGAGTTCCCTATCTCAGGACTGCCGTCTCCTAGCGCAGGATACCTGGTCAAGCGTATGATGCCACATCCTGCATCAGCGCTGACAATTAGCCGAACATCAACTCGCTAATCTGTCCGGTAATATCCTCCCACTGTCCCCTTGCCCACGGCCTGCTAATGTGGCTGGAGAAGGAGGTGGGTGTATCTGATGCAGGCCTGAAGTGTTTACCATAGTTACAGTAGGACACAAACACTTAGCGCTCTGATATGAAAGGCGTAATATTGTCACCATTACGAAGTTTTATATAGCACGAACGAACGAACTTTATTTTCCAACGGAAGTGATTTAACGAAACAATGATTAAGCCGTTGCTACAAGAATAAAGAATAAAGACTACAATAGCAAAGCTAAAAGGAAATGCAAGAAAGAAGAAGAAGAAGAAAAATGACAAGCATAAAGAAACATAAAAGGCAAAAAAAAATATCTCTCTCTCTCTCTCTCTCTCTATCTCTCTCTCTCTCTCTCTCTCTCACACACACACACACACACACACACACACACACACACTGAGAGGAAACGAGACATCTAATTTTTTTTATTACTGCGGTCAGGTGCGTGCCCTCCTCCCCCCCCCCCCCCCCCCCCCTCCTCAATGGTCTGTACATTGTACTTTTTCTTTCTTGTTTGAAGCACTGGAGGGGGGGGGGGACTACGATGTCTGAGGTTAACCGAGAATAACACAGGCATTTCCATACATTCGTGGTATTCGACCTGTATAGCTCATGACAGAGCGGAACTGCTCACCTGTCCGCGTTGTACTGTATGACCCTGTACTTGGAGTAACCTTGTACTTCGATGCACGTCATGTTGTAGGACAGCTCACGGTCAGACGGACAGGGACTGTGCTGACCCATGCTAGTGATGGAGTACACGCGACGTGGGTTCCGGTCGCACTTCTTCGGGTTCTTGTACCGGTAGCGCCATAGGTAAGAGCCCTGGATATAAATAGTTATAGAGAGTGAGTGAGAGAGTGAAATCGGTTCAGTCAACATCATTATATGGGGATTTGGCCTATTGGTTAATTAAGGCGTACACACGGATTCTGATGCATACTGGCGTGCTTGTCTGTACAAAGGTGGGGAGCCGGGTTTGCCGAATGGTACAACGTTGGATTCTCAATGTTCGGGTCGTGAGTTCGAATCCCGGCTGGGGCCAAATATTTGTGCTGGCGTTTTTCTCGTTGCCCAGTCTTTGATATCGCCCTTAAGTAATTGAAAAAGAGGGTTAACTCCCACCCACCCAAAACAGTGCTGGGACTTAGAAGGACGAAACCCATGCTAGCCTCGGAACGCGAAGTCCTTGGCAAATGCAATCAAAGATGCTGACAAATACATGGCGAGCGAGCACATTATCGACACCTGGAGCTAATTTGTGCATTTTATGTTGCTTTTTGATGTGTTTTTAAAGACTGTGCTCACCATAACTGCTGAAAACTGAGCCTATATTTTGAATTCGTAGAGGTAACAAAAGGGTGGTAATTTCCGGAATCAAAGTCCGCCGGGCAATAGTCGCTTTTTAATTTTTTTTTAGCCCATTTGACCAAGCAAACGGGCCTCCTCAAAGAACTGAGTGGTAAGAGAGAGAGAGAGAGAGAGAGAGGGGGGGGGGGGGGGGCAAAAAACCAAAACAAAACAACTTTGTAAATATGCTGAAGTATTTTCCTTGATGTCTCTTAACGTTTTTGAATAAACATAGCTGTAGTCTACAAACAATTTATGAGTTCTGGTCAGATTTGTAAAAAAAAGAACCTGCCATTTATTGAAAACACCAAAACTGTTACATCTCCGGTAAGTAGCACAAACTGAAAATCGGCTGAATAATCCTCTCAGTCGTATAATTTGTTTGCATACTATAGCCGTGCGCAGTCCGAAACGCTAAGAGACATCAAAGACAGTGTACTTTTTCTCTTGATCTGACGACTCAGTTCCCGGAGGGTGTTTGTTCAAATGCGTTCAAATAATGACCCATTGCAGCTGGAAGATAACGAGTAGGTACAATGACCCATTGTAACAGCAAGGCAACAAACAGAAATAACGACCCTCTCTAACTACATAGTCAGTATAGAAACAATGATCCATTGTGCATGCAAAGTAGGAAACAGATATCAATCATTCTGGCGTCCCCGCCCATTACGAGGCATGTAACCAATGCAAGCACATACTTACCCTGACGTAAACCTCTTGTTTCTCCGCCCACTTGGGCACGTGACGAAGATGTAACCACCAGAGTCTAGTGCTCCATGGCTTCAGCTCTCCCTCCTTCTCCACACTCTGCAGGAAGTCCGGAAACTTGCATGTGCCTTCAGCCACTGGAACATACAGGTAGAGACAAAGACTGAATGCTGGTATCATTTGATTATAGTTGTCCCTTCATAACGTCCACGGTCAACTAATTCAGATTCACTTGGACCACCTGTGTACATTCATCTGTATACCCAAGAGAATATTCATCTTATGTCCCGGAGCATTTTCTGGTAAAGTTTGCAACGGGTTTGTTGTTGTTATTGTTGTTGTTCTTGTTGTTTTCTACTTGTTATTTATTTATTAATTTATTCATTTATTTATATAATCTTGACCTATTGATGCTCCACGAATCCCTTGCCATAGAAACACAGCGTCGGCGGTAACCGGAGCTGGTCCACCGGTTGGCAGTATGGCTGGGAATTTTTCTCTCGCAAAAAACGAGTCAAAATTCACGTGCAGGCTCCTTTCGCCATCGCACACACACACACACACACACACACACACACACACACACACACACACACACATACCACCTCCACCACCCCCCCCCCCCCCCAACCACCACCACCACGACAGCCACTATCCAAACTCCTTTATTTAAACTCTTGCCCCCCGGTTCCTTGGATTTTAGCGGCCCACTTCGAACATTGTGTACCTATCATTTGGCAACCCACACTGCAATATTTACGTTTTCTAATATAAGATACAGGCTCTTGGTGACTTGTATGCAACAACACCCATCCCAGCTGAGAAACCGCTTTGTTCCACGACCAACAGAAACTAATCGGTCAGTTCCCAGTGCCAGACTATCAGATAAGCTCAGCAGTTTCTGGTTCAATTCGCTCGTGCGAGGAACCAATTGGACTGAGACCCATTTTATACTTCCTCGGGCTTCCTCAAAATTAGCACATAGAAAGACTCGATGCATCGTTTCCCTTCTAGCTGTGGTCTTAGGGGAAAAGCAAATTAGGCTACTGGGTATACACAGTTGGTGACTGTTGTTATAGTAAGACTTTGAGAAACATTAACTGCCACGGTAGACAAATAGAGTTGCACTGTTTCTTTCTCTCTCTCCCCCCCAACTCTTCCTTCTTTTATGACACTCAATCTTTGAAGCAGTAGTCGATGTTCTTCGACGTCAGCTGTTGGACAAGTCGTTGAAGAGTCGTTCAAGAACAACTGTTTCGATTTTCTCAAAATAGAATGTATACTGCCATCCTTTGTTATGCAAACTAATAAAGTTTTATTCATTCATTTAATTAATTCTCTCCCCCCCCCCCCCCCCCCCCTTGTAGCAACGTCAGATTGAAAAGTGACAAATATACGGCAAAATATTAACGCTGAAATTGTCCGTGTTATCTGTAAAGTCCGTAAGGTGTTACCTATACCGTTTGGGTGGGTGGGTGGGTGTTTGGGGGTTTAACGTCCTTTTCCACCACATACGGGTGATATCAAAGACGGGGCAACAATGAAAAAGCCAGCACAAATATTTGGCCCCAGCCGTGATACGAACTCACTACCCGAGCATCTACCATTCGGCCACCCCGGCTCAGCCTATACGGTCTGACAAAATGACAAAATGTGATGTGGGATGCAGTGCGATAATGATTGTCTGTCGTTGGAATCGTGCTTGTGTAAACAGATTCTACTGACAGCAACAAATCAGCTTTCTCTATTTATTTATTTTCTAGGAGAGTGTTAGGCAGGTTTAAAAAGGGTTTAGAATGCTGGGGAAGGAGAGGAGAAGCACGTACTAAGATAAATATTTGAAAGCATCAGGAACTTTCAGCAACCTACAGAACTTCAGACGCCGTGGGTCCCTCGAAAGAAACGAAATAATAATAATAACAATAATAAATGGCATTTGTAGGGCGCATTTCTTTGGAATAAACTAAATGTCCAAATAACGAGGAAGGGTGGGGTGGGGTGGGGAGGAGTGGGTGGGTGGGTGTTTAGGGGTTTAACGCCCTTTTCCACCACATACGGGTGATATCAAAGACGGAGCAACGACGAAAAAGCCAGCATAAATATTTGGCCGTAGCCGGGATACGAACTCACGACCCGAGCATTACAAGTCCAACGCTCTGCCATTCGGCCACCGCGGCTCCCCACGAAATAACGAAGTTACTCACCGAGATATACATACATGTACAAATAAGAACAACGATTGATGTGTCCCAACATCAGGATTAAAGTGACAAATGTATTTAGACACCAAGACGAAGCTATCTACGACTGCATTGGCACAAGACGTAGGAACAAGTTGCCTGTCTAGACAAGACGAACTGCATAACCCGTTTCAGTGTCTAGACGCCTCATTGTCCCATTGACCTCAGCGGTTTGTCCGACGAACAAGACTAAGTGAGTGACAGAAATTTTAGAGAACAGTGGCGTGTGTCTTATTTTTAAGAAGAAGGAAAAAAAACCTCAACAACGGAGGATCGATGAAGAAGGAAATAATCCTGTATATAGGAGAAGAACCGTGTTAAAGCAACTTCATCCATCGTGGGTTTGTTTGAAATGTAACTGTCACAGAAATCCATCCATCCATCCATCCACCCATCAATCAATCAATCAATCAATCAATCCATCTTTATTATCCCAGTTGGAAATTTAGGGGTGGTGGGCAAATAATTATAATAATAATGAGTATTGCATAGGCGCTAAACCCAGTTTCGTGAACTGGCCCAAAACGCCGCGAACTGAACCCAACATGCACGCTCACGTGAATCACGCGCATCCTCTCACAAACACTGGACATGAACACATTACAATAATACATATCAAATAGTAATACACATAGAATAATAAACACTACAATTAAAACAGAGATTTCTGTTCATTAAAATATCACAAGAAACAGTCTTAGTATTAAGAGTAGATATAATTTGAAAAAGTCGACAACAAGACGAACTCAGTGAGCAAAAAACAAGTGGCCAAGACGAACTGAGTGAGCGAAAAACAAGTGGCCAAGACGAACTGAGTGAGCGAAAAACAAGTGGCCAAGACGAACTGAGTGAGCGAAAAACAAGTGGCCAAGACGAACTGAGTGAGCGAAAAACAAGTGGCCAAGACGAACTGAGTGAGCGAAAAACAAGTGGCCAAGACGACGAACGGAGTGACTCAAGAAACTGGACAATAAGACGAACTGAGGGACTCATCCTCGAGTTATCTACCCGGCTGATCAAAGTTATACGAGGGAGCAGCGCGTCGCGATCGTACAGCGCCTCTTCAGGCTGGAACGCGTCGATTCTTGTCTGCAAGACACCAAACAATTCCACTTTCCTCGGTCGATGGGCGCTGACAATAAAATCGACGTACCGTCTTTTCATTGCATTCATGTCTCCCTTTCTTGATTATAGGAGAAGCGGTTGGAATGCCCTGGCGGGCCAAAACAATTCACTCCACGATGCTCTCACAATCGCGTTTCCTTTAAGCTGTATCCTTTTCAATATAGCTCTAAATGATTAATAGCCCTCTGGAGCATTTCTCGGCTTTGTTCCTCTGGAGTGTTTGAACAAAAATTAGCTCCCAGCCCTCACGACAAGCTGTCTGAGAGGCAGGGCAAACAGGGTTAAAGCGATTCTTCGTTTAGTAAACAGAGCTGTTGATTTTCATTTTTTTTTTCTTCAGGTGACGGGGCGTGGTATCATCGTGCATGATTTGTAAACGTAACAGTTTTTTTTTATAATTTTCAATGGGGTGGTCGCGTCGAATCACCTACAGTCGAATTATGTTCAGAATTAAAGCTTCTACGTTCGTAGCGCAACTCAGACGGAAAACGGTCGCTTTTGAACCTCTAAGGTTGTTTGCCAGATGGAGGCATGTTTCACTTGGCCATTGCGACCGTTTTCGTGACTTTGCAGCTTCTAATAGTAGAGCAATATGACTTTCTTTGGGCCTACGATCCATTTCTGGACAGACTGGGACTCGACAAAGCGTCTAATAATAGCCATTTGTCAGCGCCGTCTAGCTGGTTCGTACCCCGGCTGGAGCCAAATATTTGTGCTGGCTTTTTCATCGTTGCCCCGTCTTTGGTATCACCCGTATGTGGTGGGAAAGGACGTTAAACCCCCAAACACTCACCCACCAACTCATATTGTTTAAAGTGTTTATACTGTTTAAACTGTTTCACTGCTATACTGTTTATACTGTTGCACTGTTTTACTGTTTATACTGTTTTTACTGTTCAGTGCTGTTGGTTCGAACAAAAACTGTCCACAACGAAATAACGTCGTCTGCTCAATACGCGGTACACTTCTAGAGCGACATACACGCCGGCCACTGTCGCCACAATGGTCTCAGACGCTATATTGTGACCAAAATGACGCACAGATTGCGCGCTCTCGATGAAAAGTTTACCACACGCTATTGTATGCTTGTTCTACGTATCGAGACTTTCACCGACATCCCTACAGACTGTCTACATCTTCAGGAAGTGTCCACTTATTTTGTCCCGTTAGCGCGCTCACCAGACAGCGGCTGCCACATTCAATGTCTTCAGCTACGCGCGGGAAGCAATGGATTCTTGAGATACTATCGCATAACAGCGATGTTTCAGTTCAAAGGACCAGTTGAATTAACGGAATTTACACACACAGTTTACGTGGTAATAAGACTGGATCGAAGTAAATTACTGTTAGATTTACGAGCATCGTCATTTTGACACAATAACCCTATCCAGCGCCAGAAAGAGGACTCTTCAAGTAGCTGTGTCTGTACAGGTTTTTTTTTTTAAATACATATTTAGCTTATTTAGTTATGCAGTGTGCTAGAGGACAAATCGGGTACCAGTGGCACAAATATAGATTTTAGTGAATTGTTGTGTTTATACTGTTTGTACTGTTTATACTTTTTTTTTTTACTGTTTTTATAATTTTTTATACCGTTTGTACTGTTTTTAAGTTTATACTGTTTACGCTGTTTTACTGTTATACTGCTTAAACTGTTTACTGTTTTCATTGTTTATACTGCTTATACTGTTTATGCCGTTTAACTGTTTATACTGGTTAAACTGTTCGTATTGTTTAAGGGGACCCGGGGTAGCCGAATGGTAGAGCGTTGGACTCTCAATGCTCGGGTCGTGAGTTCGTATCCCGGCTGGAGCCAAATATTTGTGCTGGCTTTTTCATCGTTGCCCCGTATTTGGCATCACCCGTATGTGGTGGAAAAGGACGTTAAACCCCACAAACACTCACCCACCAACTCATATTGTTTAAAGTGTTTATACTGTTTAAACTGTTTCACTGCTATACTGTTTATACTGTTGCACTGTTTTACTGTTTATGCTGTTTTTACTGTTCAGTGCTGTTGGTTCGAACAAAAACGTCCATCGTGTGTCATGGGCCTAAGACTGGTACAAAGTAAAAATTTAGTACCACGAATACCAAGGGGAGCAGGGGTGGCGGAATGGTAGAGCGTTGGACTTGTAATGCTCGGGTCGTGAGTTCGTATCCCAGCTGGGGCCAAATATTTGTGCCGGGTTTTTCATCGTTTTCCCGTCTTTGATATCACCCGTATGTGGTGGAAAAGGACGTTAAACCCCCCAAACACCCCGCCCCACCCACCCACGACGATTACCAAAATCAAACAAGGTGCACACACAGGCAAACTGGAGACGCAACTTTAAACCTGCGAAATAATGATGATGATGGCGATGATAATACTAATAATGTCTATTCTATGCGCCTAATGTAGGAAGAGGGGGTGGTTGGGGGTTGGGGGTTTAACGTCCTTTTCCACCACATACGGATGATATCAAAGACGGGGCAACGATGAAAAAGCCAGCAGAAATATTTGGCCCCAGCCGGGATACGAACTCACGACCCGAGCATTAGAAGTCCAACGGTCTAAATGTCGGAAGAGCTCCAGGCGCTTTCCGAGTAATTAAATAAAGAAAGGAATAAATGAATACATGAAGAATAGAAGAAAAATCTGTTACATAAATACAAGAAAGCATACATACATACATACATACATACATACATACATACAGTCGAACATCCATACAAACACGCCTACATACATACAGTACATAGCAATATCCAGCACATACCTACATACATACACTCTACAAACAGCAGCCACGATAGCTCTAGGGTATCAGACATTCGACGACGGCTCGACCGTCCACGCAAGGTGGAGGTGGTGTTGGTGGCGGCGGAATGAGGGGCGTATCGACCGCCTCTATTACCGAGCCGCCTGCGAAGGGCCACCAAATCATAGCTATCCACACATGATACAAGGGCGACAATTGATCGCTCCTTTGAACAGGGGCAGCTAACTGGAAGGAAGCCGTGTTACCGGTACAAACTGCAGGGTCTGTATTTCCGATCAATGCTTGACAAGGACCGGCGATAAAAGAAAAACATCGCCTGCCTCTCTTTGTGGTCTCACTCTTCCATTTTTCCTTCTTCTTTTTTTTTTCTTTTTTTTTGGTGGGAAAGGCGAACGACTGACTAGAAGAGATTTGTAACCCGTACGAAATGGTGGATAAGTCGCACAGCGGAGTTCCCCGCAAAACATAAAACAGTCTGGGGGCCCATCCGTACCGCTGTTACCCCTACAATCTTCAACTGACCGCTGTAGTCATAATTTAAAGACTACAAAAGCCATTCTTATATCAAATCAAAGAGAATTTTCTAATCTTTTGAAATATATGTATACCTCAATATTGATAGAAATCAACTTATTCACCACCTTGTGAGAACAGGTCAAATGTTGCATGGACAGTTTATCACTCCTGGTTGTCTGTATAGAGCTGATCGCACAGTGCAAGACTGAGACGCTAGGGGCTGTCGCGGGTACAGTGAAAAACACGATGCTGTCTGGAAACTCTGTAAGGTCTCTTATACTTGTCCACACGGACTTACCGTTATGGTGAGACCTCCTCCGACTCGACAGCATCTTCGGTTTCTTGAGGGAGTCAAGCTTATTTTTATAAAACCTAGTCATCGTAATCACGACAGACTGTCCTTGGCCAACCTCCTCTATTGCAAAGCCTTTGATAAGTCTTGGACTTAAAATCAATGAAAGATGTGTCATCTCATTTCAACCAACTAGATTTTTTATAGTTTATTATATATTTACGTCACTAAATTTTTTTAGCACTACTCTTTATGTTAATATTTCAATGACTTGGCTGAGGAAGGCTTTGCTTAGCCGCGAATTAGTCTTTGTTGCTTGGGCGGCATTAAGCCCTAAATAACCAACTCCTCGGACTCGGAAAAAGTCTGCCATACTCACGTATATTAACAGTAATAATAATAATAATTATTATAATAGTAATAATTATGAAGATGACGACACTACTACTACTGCTACTACTACTACTATCATCATCATCATCATCAAAACTGTGTAGTATGTAGGCGCTGTATCCAATCTCTTGCCTTGGCTGAAAGCGCAACCAACTGAACCTAACACGCACGCTCACGTGAATCACGCGTATTCTCTCACGCACTGGACATGAACACATTACAATCACGTCGTGCGATGGGTCAGGTCAGCAATTCACGTTTTGGAATTTACAAATAAAACGTTTTCACTCATTTCACCCGAACTACGACTATTGTCGTAACAAGACTTGAACAGTCCTCTTTGCCGGCTCCTATTCAATTCAAAATACTTTATTGTCTGTTTAAGAGAGAATCTAAAACAGAAAATCTTCTATAGTCGTTACAGTCAAATAAAAAATCGTTTTCTATTTGCATGTTCGAAATGTGGGTCTAAATGAAATTACTCCCTTAGAAACGGTTTGTGTTTATGTTGAGTAAGTTTTGCAGTTGAGTGCTTTTTGTTGTTGTTGTTGTTGTTGTTGTTGTTGTTTTTGTTGTTCGCGGTTCACGTCAGACATACGATCATACTGTACGTTTAACAGGTCAAAATTATCTAGTGTAGCGTGCATAAGACATAGGTCAGTACAGAGGAATTTTCTGTTTACTACCAAATTCTGGTAGAAAAAAAAAATGAAGAAAAGACGAGGCACAAGTGGGCTTACGGGAAAAGAATCGCAAAGAAATTCACTTTACTGCGACTTGCGTGTCTCTGTTCGTTTCGGATTTCGGTTTGGAGACAAGTCCTTCGGTCTCATTGTTAATTTTCTTCAAACCCAATCTCCCTTGGACTTCTCTTTCCATCCCCTCAACTTCTCCCCAAATCTCCTTTTTTTATTCTGAGGGTCTCTCCATGCACGCTCACCCCCAACAATCTTCAATAGCAACGATAATTCCATCTCCTTATTTCCTCGTCTCTTTTCTTTGCCGTGTCCTCAGTGTCGTAAACCCTACCCCTTCGTGCGTGGTGACAATGACAAAACCGTATCCACAAACCCAAACTTTACAAAAAAAAAAAAAATGGAAAAAGAAGAAGAAGAAGCGGGTGATCGGTTTGCATTCCAAAAGCACCGTACAGGGGAGGTCGTTCGATTATTTATCTTGGTCTAATAAATTTTATTAGGCTTCTAATTCACCTTTCCGCCGGGCCCCAAGTTTGCGAAATCATATTAACAGGACACTGTGCCGGCAGTAATCGGATTGGGAGCCAGCCTCACTGGTAATGATATCAGAGCCACAAAGACCTCAGCGCCTGGTTCCATGCGGCTTGGTCCAGCGTCTAGATTGCGCCTCAATCGCAGATGGGAGGGGGATGGGGTTGGGGTGGGAGACACACGATTCTTTCCCGTTGCCCCTCTACCCCTCTCTCAACCTCCCTGTCCCTCCCTCCCGACCCCCGCTCCGCCCAAGCACCTTTATTTTCCCTTGCCCTTTGCCCACCCTCGCGAGTGTACCCTCTATACCCTCTCCTTGGGTCGTGAGTTCGAATCTGGGACGAGTGCAAAACGATTGATGCTGGCTTTACGTAGCTGAATGTCCATGTTTCCCATCTACACATCTCGGTGTTTCCCTACACTACTTTGGAGGGAGCCGGGATAGTCGATAGCGTTGGACTTTCAATGCTCAGGTCGTGAGTTCGAACCCCAGCTGGGCTCAAATAATTTTTGCTGGCCTTTTTTTGCTGTTGCCCCGTCTTTGATATCACCCACACGCACGTGGTGGAAAAGGCCGTTAAACCCACATCCACCCACCTATTCATCCACTACCTTGGGGTCGGGATAGGTGCAGGTGGCCGAAGAATTGAACCAACGACCGCGCGTGGTTAGAATTTAAGTCTCGACAGGATCAAAGTTTGTAGAGACCTTGTCAAGCGTTGCTTGAGTCGTGAGTTCCGATCCAGGCTGGATGTAAACATTTTGTGAGGGCTTTCTCTTCGTTGTCTCGACTGTCATAACACCCATGTGTGCGTGTGTGTGTGTGTGGAGGGGGGGGGGAGGATGTGAAGTTGTAAGCACGAGAGAGAGAGAGAGAGAGAGAGAGAGACAGACAGACAGACAGACAGTATCATGCTGTTTCTCGATCCAGCTATTCTCTAACAATACGTTTCATTTCTAAGCGCACAAAAATCTTGCGCGTGTGTGTTTGCAATTCTACACCATCCCACCCCTTACCCCTACCCCTTACCCCCTTCCCCTTTCTTTTCAACACGCGCACAATCACTGCAATTCACCCACACCCCATCGCCAGAAACCAGTGCTCCGCCATTCTGCACCCCCCCCCCCCCCCCCCCCCCCCCCCAGGTCGACTGTCCTGTATTGGCTCGGCGCAAATTCTCCCATAATCACTGACAATGATAAAACACTCAACGCAACCAATAAGCCACAATGTACTCATTACAGCCTCTAACCGGCCCGCGGCTCTCTCATCAAACACCGCTTCAAACGCCATCAAGGAAGACAGGCTGGAGGCGACAGTGTCGTGTGCTGGATCAGCCCCAGTCAAACAGACAAATTCCCAACCAGTAGCGCTATGGCGACAGCGAGAGAGAGAGAGAGAGGAGAGAGAAGAAAAAAAAAATGTGCATGACACGAAAAGTTCAGTAATCAGGGAGTGCGTTGAATACGTTCGCTGAAAATTAATAGTCATGTTGTAGGTATGTAGTTCGGGCGTACGATGTAGCTAGAGTCACGGGAAGTAGAGAACTGTCAGTGATATCGTACTAGCTAGGGGGCACGGGAAGTAGAGAACTGTCAGTGATATCGTACTAGCTAGGGGGCACGGGAAGTAGAGAACTGTCAGTGATATCGTGTTAGCTAGGGGGCACGGGAAGTAGAGAACTGTCAGTGATATCGTACTAGCTAGGGTCACGGGAAGTAGAGAACTGTCAGTGATATCGTGTTAGCTAGGGGGCACGGGAAGTAGAGAACTGTCAGTGATATCGTACTAGCTAGGGTCACGGGAAGTAGAGAACTGTCAGCGATATCGTACTAGCTAGGGTCACGAGAAGTAGAGAACTGTCAGTGATATCGTCCTGGCTAGGGTCACAGGAAGTAGAGAACTGTCAGTGATATCGTACTAGCTAGAGTCACGGGAAGTAGAGAACTGTCAGTGATATCGTACTAGCTAGGGGGCACGGGAAGTAGAGAACTGTCAGTGATATCGTACTAGCTAGGGTCACGGGAAGTAGAGAACTGTCAGCGATATCGTACGCTGTTTGCGTCATTTGGTACAAAGGCTACGCGGGGTGGACTGGATAGACATCTAGGTTCTTTTAGCATATGATGGTAGAGGGTTCGAGGATGATTTCACTATACATTTACAGGTGAATTATGAGCTAATCGGCTTTAGGAATTTCTCTCAGTTTTGCAATACTTATTCTCAGGCGGTAACTGTGCAGTCCTGGTATTCACGAAGCGCGTTTGGCTAGGATGATATGAACGCCCGTTTAGATTTAAACGCGTTTATCCCAGCTACACGCGCTTCATGAAATCCAGGCCAGGTGTCAAACTGTTATGATATTATACACCACCCAAACAGTTCCAAAAAATTTGCGAGTACAGAAACGTCGAAAGGTGGGCCTTTAACTCGCACTGAAAGGGTCGATAGGATTACATTCCCTATAAGTACCTCTCAATACTGACCCTTCTGCCAAAAGGTCAACGCAGAACATCTTCGGGGTCGACCTCATGTGACCACTGTGAGTAGCCTTTCACGAACCGTAGTTTTGCACGCTAGACACGCACGTGCTAGGGTTAACAGCGGATTGTGCGTGGCAGCAACTGTAAATTGAAAGAGGATTCCTAGAAAAGACACCGCGGGGGTCTGGAAGAGGACCGTCTATGAACGGGAGGAGAATTAAGGCGTTTCATTGACATCTGGTACAATGCAGCGAGGGGGATCGTCTGTGACTTTGGCGTCGTCATTTGCATGCTGCAGGTTCGAGCTTTCGGGCTTCTGCAGCAGACACTGCGCAGGTTTCGACAGACGTTCTTCTTTTTTTTTTAAGCTCATAATGTACCGCGCACGTGAAATGCCCGTTCTTCTGGTTCTTCTCCCGCCGCATCTTTCTTTTCGTAATGTCAGTTTGTGTGGTAGTGTGAGACATCACTTTGTATCAAGCATGTTTCCCTTTTAATTTCTGGGGAGCCAGGGTGGCCGAATGGTAGAGCGTTGGACTTCAAATGTTCGGGTCCTGAGTTCGAATCCCGGCTGGGTCCAAATATTTGTGCTGGCTTCTTCATCGTTGCCCCGTCTTTGATATCACCCGCATATGGTGGAAAAGGACGTTAACCGACCCCCCCCCCCAAAAAAAAAAGCCCGCTTACCCACCCACCCACTCCTTTTAATTTCTGAGCTTATGCGAAACAATGTGTTTACTGAGCTTTCAGTTTTACATATTTTGGGATTGTTTGGTTATCATTATGTGCTAATGCTACCATTTTAATGCCTACAGATCATTCTGAGCTGTTTTTTGAGGTGTCTGTCATCACACCAGTTAGACACCTAGACAGTGACAGCGTCTACCATGATGTTAGCATTGAGCCAACAGACGCCTACTAGATGGCGCGGCGACCATGATGTTAGCATTGAGCCAACAGACGCCTACTAGATGGCGCGGCGACCACATTGAGCGCTCCAGTAGTGGAACTACAGTCGAAGAATTTGAACGGTCGAACGCTCGCGCAAAGTGTAAAAAACACTGTATGGCATTAAGAGCTGTACTCATCATCGAGATAGAGTATTTCGAGCGTGCAGGCGCACTCACGAGCGAAACTGTTCCCAAACTACTCGTTGGCTTAGCAAAGATGGAATGAATTAACCCGTTTAAGACTGGCTTTAACTCTTTAATGCCTATATGTTTGTAAACGCCGCTGAGATGACAAACTGCCGCTTTTGAAGCTCTACGGGTGTTTGCCAGGTAGAAAAATGTTTCATGTGGCCATTTCTCGCTTGTAATAGTACGGAAATACGATTTTCTTTGAGCCTCCGGTCCATTACCGAACAGGTGGAACTCGACAAAATAGCTCCTAAAATTGTCACCAATTGTCGCAATGGTCTTTACTTGGTTGACATCACTGTAGAAAGGGTTAAGACAACGTTTAGGGTCATGCCTACTAACGGCTGTCCGTTGTCGAGACTGACGGATGACAGATCGAATCTGTGCTGGCACGTGGGAGGGCACTGCAGGACAACAGACACAACTAGGCTAATCCGAACGCACGTGAATCGAGTTCCCAAGTCCCGGCGCATTAGGAACGTCACCGTTACAGTATCGGCAACACGACTTGCATCACAAGGAATAGCATACGACGGGGCTACGCTGTTGTTGCTGCTGCTGCTGCTGCCCCGCAGCGACGCGCTGATTTCATTCCGCCGTTTGTGTCAGGATGGGTATTGGGGATGGTGGAGCTGCTGCTGCTGCTGCTGCCCTCTGGCGGTAGATCAGGATCGAGAAAGGAATATTGGCGGTTTGGGTCAACCGTAAGCTGTGGGCAAACTTTGGTATTGGCTCTCTCTCTCTCTCTCGCGCGCGCGCGGCGCGTTTTCTTTGTCTATGTTTAAGTGTAACGCCACAATACTCATCCCGGAATTGTTGTATAATACAGGTGTAGTTAGAGCAGGTTTGAAAACTGGTAGGGAGATCAACAACATTTCCTGGCCACGTTCTCTCTCTCTCTCTCTCTCTCTCTCATAAAGAACACTTTTGATTCCTGGATTAAATGTTATATGATAAAGAATCTACAAAAAATGCATCCATCTCAGTTATGTATTCTACGGTAGTAAAGAAGATTTTTTCCTGGCTCATAAGAATCTATGAAACAGATTCGCATCTATTTCAGCTGTGTATTCTCTGAGCAACTGCCTACAACAAATGCATGTCAGGCACACTTTGGTTTCGGCAGTAACATTGAAGCCTTGAAAGGTTTCTGCTGAATAAAACTTCCCTATAGAATGCACACGCAAAACAAATGTCGTAAAAAACACAGAGAAAGAAAAATACAAGAAAAAAGAAACAAAACTTAGTATCAGTATCAATGCTTTGAATGTTTTCTGCTGAATAAGAATAGCAGTCTCTACAAGATACAAAAGATGTCTGTCAGCAGTTACCCAAAAAGTCACCCGTAACTTCTAACTTTCATTGCTCTGGAGACAAGACGTGAATGATATCATGACATTTCAGGCAAAACAATTTCTAACGAGTGCATAACAGCGAGTCATTGCCCGAGGCAACAGAAAGCACAGAAAACACTCTTAGAATAAACCGCTCAATCACGAACAAAGCGACAAAGCGGTGTGTTTATGCACGCGATGGAAACGAAGACGAAATCTTCAGCAGTATGCTGTGCACACCTTTGCTTTCGTTTGTTACAATGCATTAACTTTGTGCGACGAATCTTTGTGATTCACCGAGTGAGTACTCAGAACAAAACTATGATGTAACCGATAGTTTATCTCACTTATCTATCTCGTTTTTAGTCTCTCTTTTATTTTGTATTATATCCTTGTGTGTGTGTGTGTGTGTGTGTGTGTGTGTGTGTGTGTGTGTGTGTGTGTGTGTGTGTGTGTGTGTGTGTGAGAGAGAGAGAGAGAGAGAGAGAGAGAGAGACTTATTTCATATTATGATCACAGTCCAAGGACTGGAGCGAATGCATATGTCTCAAGACAATTTTCTGTTTTAAAATGTATTTTTTACAACAGACAGTAAAGTATTTTTGAGTTTGAATTTCAATTGAATTGAAACATCAACCGTGAACAAGGCATCTTTGCTTCCTTTCGTAATAATGCAGTAGTACATTTAGTTAATTTCAGTGTGCTGGAACGTTTTCTAGGTCAACGAGATGGAAATACGAACTATTCAGACGATCAATATGAGACGCTGAAAACTAGAGAACGCTTATTGTAAACTGGCAGGGCCCGGGGGAGGGGGGGGGGGGAGGAAACCCGACCCATCGTTTTTAATTTCACCAGATCGTTGTAATGATCCCTTCTATAAATAGGAAGTGTAGTTCATGAAGGTCGGATTTAATTATTATTTGAGGTGTGGGTGTAAACACTTCATCGGCCCTCTGGCTTCCTAGTATAGTATTACACTCTTCCAAGAGACCTGCGACGGGAATAGCAATAGACGACTCCACTCGGCAAGCCCCGAGGACACAGCCCCGACCCTGTACTCTGCCGCGTATTGGCAAAACAGTACAGAACGTCCATGGCGTCTTTGCATGGCAAAAGGGGCGATTTCAAGATGAAAGAGACTGACGTAATGGTCTTTTTTCGTCAATGGACTTATTGCTTTTGAAACTACATTTCCGTGTTTCAGTCATATCAAGGGGAGCCGGGGTGGCCGAATGGTAGAGCGGTGAACTTCTAATGCTCGGGTCGTGAGTTCGTATCCCGGCTGGGGCCAAATATTTGTGCTGGCTTTTTCATCGTTGCCCCGTCTTTGATATCACCCGTATGTGGTGGAAAAGGACGTTAAACCCTCCAAACACCCACCCACCCTTCAGTCATATCAAACTACACGTGCTTCCCTTGTAGTGTCAGACCATGCCAAGTGTTGTGCTCACTATGCCGCGGGACGCGACTGGCTGAATTCTGGGGGCTAGACCCTTGAGATTGATGTGGAGCCGACCATTTCCACTGTGTCAGAAATGAGTCTCCTACAGACGCTGCCACTATTCAAATGAGCCAGTGGTCTGCCGAGAGTCCGTTGCAGAGCTCTGTAAACTTGTAATATTGCCACTGACCCCATGTTTCACGTCCTTTTCCACCCCATATGGGTGATATCAAAAACGCGGCAACGAGAAAAAGGCCAGCACAAATACCTGGCCCTCAAATCGGGAAACGAACTCACGACCCGAGAATTTAAAGTCCAACGCTCTACAATTCTGCTATCCCGGTTTCCAGGGATTCTGTGAGTACGAGTAACCCCTCTTCGCCTCTTTCACAGCACCGAACTTTTGCGTTTTGACCATAGACCGCCGGCAGCTATATATTTACGATGGATGGGCCCCTCCCCATTTGCCTGGCAGCGCGATGGCCATAAAGTTGTGAGAAACTTATCTACAACCAATAGAGGTCACGGAGGTTGGAGCCCGAGGACAGCGGGCTGGTCGCCCATTCCAGAATCGCCATCCATCATGGGACGAGTTTCAGGGTCAATGCATGGAGTGACGCGGACCATTTAAATGTGTGTGGGGGGGGGGGGGGGGGGGGAGAGGGGAAGGTGGGAGGAGGTCGAGATGGAATATCTGGCGATACAAGCTACGTTCAAAGCCCACGTAATGATCCTGGAAGATATTTAGCGTACGCAGTAATGACCGATATACGCCCTGCAAGGACATAACGACTTCGGGAAAACATTCGCGTACCCAGTAAAAACATTGGGGGGGGGGGGGGGGGGGGGGCTGGGGAGGGGGGGGAGAGGGGGGGGGGCGTTAGAAATTTGCATCAACTTCAGAGTGTTTCTTTACAGCACACACTCTCGTCTGTCTTTGCACATTAACTGTTTCAAGAAACTACAAGGAGATAATGACTACGATTGAGTGCTCAACCCACTGATCGGTACACTCAAGATGATACATTTCCGGGGTTCGAATACTGAAATCCATGATATGATATATATCAGTATACCGACCTTTTTCCAGTATCAACTTTTTGGAATCACTGGTGGAAAATAATATACACCCTCAGCAACCATCTCCTCCAAACTTCACCCCCCCCCCAGCACCCCCCCCCCCGCCCCTCCCAATTCCCCCCTCGATACACCTCTTTTCCATGTACCCGCGTGACACATCCATTCGGGCACAAGACGTCTCGAGCTCTCTGCTGAAGGTGCAAAGGTCCTGAAGATCTCCATACTGATACAGACAGGACGCCGGTTCCTCACCCTCTCTCCCCAAGTCTCAATGAGAGCCCCTTCCCCCCTCCACCTCCCCCCACCCTCCCCTCCCCCCTCCGCTCGTGCTCCACCTCCCATCCAATCGACTGATGAGTCTGCGGATCAAGCAGTCTACTTGAATCTACAAATCTGCTGTCGGAAATAGGCCGTGTCGTTTGGATCTCTTTCGCCTTTTCCCGTGTATTCCTGCTTCGGCTAAGTTCGTTTTTACCAGCAGACCGCATGTAAAGCGTTTCCGACAACACACACACACACACACACACACACACACACATCAGCAGCAGCAGCAACTTCAACGGCAATCGATTAGCCAGAATATGTCACGTACACACACACACACACACACACACACACACACACACACACACACACACTGACACACACACACACACATACGCCGTGTCGTTTGGATCTCTTTCGCCTTTTCCCGTTTATTCCTGCTGCGGCTAAGTTCGTTTTACCAGCAGACCGCATGTAAAGCGTTCCCGCCGACAACACACACACACACACACACACACACACACACACACACACACACACACACACACACACAGACAAATCATCATCATCAGCAACTTTAACGGCAATCGATTAGCCAGAATATGTCACACACACACACACACACACACACACACACACACACACACATCACCATCACTAGCCACTTCCACGGCACACACACATACACAGAGAGAGAGAGAGAGTCCTTGTTTTCCGTTGAGATAGGACGCCAGCACAACAACTCACCTGTCAGCTGCGGCGCAGGTAATACACAGACAAGCAGTATCAGTGTCGAAACCAAGCTTCCACAATCCACAGTCATGACTCACGACGCTCGCTCCACTCTTGACAAATGATTCCACCGCACTAGTCACGTGAGATAACCACGTGTTTTCTGACCAATTACGTCACGGTCAGACACTTTGATTGTTCTTGATCGCCGACGTAGATAAGTTTTACCTTTCACAATGGTCAGTCACATTCACCGACTGAGGAAATTGCCGACAAATCCCGCTGACCAATCACTTCACTTGACACTGATACCGACACGTGATCTGTCTGTAGAACCAATCACTTCAAAAGTGCGACACTGAATCTGGCAGGCAAGTGATATGTTTGGACCAATGGCGTATTAGTCAGACATAGATTGCAACAGGCACGTAATCCCAGCACACGGCTTACTGAAAACGCCACAGTAATACTGAACTCCCACTTTTATGCGTAAAGATTCGAATGGTTCAGATTATCTGTCACGTAGTACGCCGTTGTAATATTACTGGAGAAGTTACAGTATTAATTTTGTGGTAGTTTCAGTACATCCGATTTGTACATCAAAATCTGACGTTGCTGCAGACGACAAGTTCACACTTCAAATAACAGCAAACCCAACCAGCTGTTTTTTCTTCCGTATCCGCAAGATGAACCCAGTTGAAATAAACATACGCCGCATGCACAGAATGCTGTTGATGTTGTTTCTGTTGTTGTTTTGTCAGCAGCGTTCGTTGTTCCCGTCTTGTTTGCACTGGATGTTTTCGTCAGTTAATTATACTTGTCAGCAGGCTTCACATTGTGGTAAACACACAGCCGATGGAATAGCAAACTCCAAATTCACCAAGATTCTTCGGGGCATTTCTCAGACGCAGAAGAAAACGGTTGCTACAGAAATGTTTGTTTTATGAAGAAAATGTTAAACGTTCCGCTAGGCCATTACCAGGCATTTTAGTACGTAAAGACAAACGTGTTCTGTTTGTCGAAGACGTCATAAGACGTCATGCAACAGTGCACTATGTCAGGTAAACAAATGCCAGCATAGATTCTCTCAACTCTTGCTTGCTTGCAGCCGATGTCACAATTTAACCTACCGCCGTCTCGCTTCTTTCTGAAGATGGATGCCCACGTCAAACGTGGATGCAGAACTCAACACGAAGCTGTCTATGAGTGTGTGCGTTTTTCATAAATTGTATGATAGATGCTGATAGTTTGCTGGTGTCTGATTTCAAACTCTCTTTCATCTAACCAAAGCTCGACGCATTGACTTGACTGCCGGCATCGCCGAAGACGGTTTATGGAAATCAATGCCCTGTTGACTTTAACATAAAGATCAAGGCAATTAACTGTTTTTTGTCGGCGACATTCAATTTTTACTGCCGATGCAAGCTTTAAGAGCTCTTTCCCTCCCTACTGTTTGCTCATACACAAAGGCGCTGAAAATCCATCGACCATGGACTGACTTGAAGACGTGACTAGGCGATTCGTTTAGGTTCCGATGAAGACTGAAGGCTCTCGCAGGAGAGAGTTTAGCTCTTGAGTGCCTCCTGCCACAGGTCTCTAAGAACTTGCCAGGCAGGGCTGTGTGAGGTGGAAAACTTTCCTGAAAAGCTGTCTTAGTCAAGAACCGTTTCTGCGAAGGCAAGTGTCATTCAAGTCAAGCGGACGAACGCGGCTGAAAATTAATGTAGGAAAAAGAGATGACAGTATGCCTCACTTACGAAGTTTAGCCTTCTTCGCAGAGTTTTTGGTACGCCCAGGAACAGGAAATACCTCTACATTTCCTCGTGTAATATTGCCTATGCCACAACAAATGTCAAACACAGGCTAGAAACAAAAGTCGTCTGTCAAACTAAACTGAGCTGTTCTAGTTGCCCAGCTGACACAGACAGGGGAAAGGAGAAGTAATCGTGTGACACAAATGATTTTCCTCGGCTGCTGGCTCTCTCTGAACAGTCTTGTTTCTTTGTTCTTTTGTTTTTTTGTGTAGTTCTTGTCCAGATTCTCGGTTTTCCCCGAAGGTCAATTCAGTTGCCCTGGAAAAGAGAGTTTATCATGTTCATTACAGCAGTCTCAAATAGAAGAAATAATGCGGATCCTAAGGTTTCAGGATTCGAAATGACAAGACCTCACCTTAAGAGACATGCTCCTGGTGAAGAGATCTTAGACTTTTCTCAGAGTTCGAATTAAAGGGCACGTTTTGGTTCTTCTTCTTGCAAGTCTTTTGTCAGCGCCTTGCAATAGACATGCCTGAGGAAACAAGAATTAATGATGGGAACCCGTAAAAGGAGGACAAAGTCGGGCGGTCGGTGGTCTAGTGGTTAAGCGACTTCGTCACAGGTCAGGTTCGAGTCCCACCCGGGGCAAAGTAATGTTTCCTTCTCGTACGTGGCACCGTTCATTCGGGCCGATCGTCGGGGGTTCTCTCCGGGCACTCCGGCTTCCTCCCGCTCTGCTTTGGGAATGTTCAGCCCACTAAATTTAAAAAATAAATGCAATTCAAAGTTCCGAAACTTAAATAGCTGAGCTGACCCTTTGCACCACGTGATTGTAATGTGTTTATGTCCAGTGTGTGAGAGAATGCGTGTGATTCACGTGAGCGTACGTGTTGGGTTCAGTTCGCGGCGCTTTGAGCCGACTCAAGAAACTGGGTAAAGCGCCTACACTATACTCATTTATTATTATTATTATTATCATTAAAGTCGGTCAGCTACTTTTGAGAAAATCGGGAAAAAATGATGGAGGATCAATTTTAGCGACAGATTTTTGCATTTTCGGGTCCTTAACACAATACAACATCGACAGAAGTTTCAAAACTGAATGCAGCTCATAAACATGTCTAAAACTGAGCATATAATACAACCACGCTGTGCCGGTATGATTCCCATGTCACACTGTACAGGCCATTTTCTCAAAATAACCCATTTTCAACAGCAAAAAAAAAAACCCACAAAAAAACCCTAAATTACAAAAAAACCTTAAGCTTCCACCACGCTATAGAAATAATATTCATACCTAAAGAAAGTTTATTTTCTGCACTTTTCAGAGATGGCAATAACTCCATAATCACAGTTGTCCCTCTTATGTGGGAGCATCACATTGTATTTGACTCTCGATTCAGTAGAGGGTGTTCAATGGCTGATGCGTCTGGTCTAAGATTTTCACAACACAAATCAAGCAGACTGGTTGTAACCTGACGACACGCATTCACATGTGAAACACACACCTACACGTTGATACCAACTGTACGGAGGTAATGGCGTCTACTTGGGATCTCAAAAAAGGAAGAGTTCAAATATCAGTCGCCGTCTTCTTTGCTCATTTGTAATGTATCAGTTACAGTAAAGGGCTAATCTTAACGATAGATTTTTTTTTCGCCCTGACGTTTTTTTTTTTCTTTTTTTTCTCTCATTTAATAAAGACGTTTTTAAACAGTGTTTTGACGCATCTTCTTTGTTTCTTTTTGTACTAATATCCACAAAACAATACAGTACAATACAATACATAAATGAATACTTCTATAATAAATGAATAACGTATCCCCCCAAAACAAACAATCAAACAAACAAAGACAAAACAACAACAAAAAAACAACACAACAAAAAAAGCAACACAACTAATAATAATAATAATAATAATAATAATAATTTTATTTATAAAGAGCATATACATATAAAATTACATGCCCTAAGCGCTAATGAAAATTAAACAGACAAAAAAACAGAAAAAGAAATGAGACATTAAGCAATAAACAAGGAATACCCCCAGAATGACAAAACTGAAAAAGATTGACAGGCAGGATCGTGAAACCCAAAGAGATAGGTCAACCTTTTAGTAACACTGTTTGTTTGTTATTCTATTCCCCCGTATCGAAGACTTAAATCTGTCTGTGCTATTGACACAATAAAGTTGTTTGAACTGGGACTTTAAAAAAGGTTGAACAAGACAGCCACCTTATGCGCAGCCGTGTTTAAAGGTACAATGTCCTCAGGCCAACAGTCCTACATGTGTTGTGAACATCTGCTGCTGATGAGGTTAGTAAGAGACACTACATCATCATCAGTCTGCGGTCTCACTAGTCCCAGGACTGGTTGAAAGGAAACCTGTAACAAACACAGTAAACAAGGGTTAGAAAACCGTCGCGGATTGGTCAAAAGAAGACTCGGGAAGAAGTAGACTCTCTCTCTGTCTGTCTCTCTCTCTCTCTCTAAATGCTCTATCCTGAATAAAAAACGTTTCATCATCATCTCTCTCTCTCTCTCTCTCTCTCTCATTTTGTTCGATTTTCTTTCGTTTTTGTAGTGTTCCAGTTTAGACTATGCAGTAATTCTTAGGGTTGTTGTTGTTGTTGTTGTTGTTTTATGTGGCAAGGACAAGTTGCAAGATAAACACTTGTGCCCCACTCTTATATACTTACACACACACACACACACACACACACACACACACACACACACACACACACACACACACACACACACACACACACACACTCCAAACGGGACTGAGCTCTCTCGAAAGTTTGTGAAAAATAGTTCAATACACACAAATAACATACACAAAAAAGATCAAAATTCAGTTAAATTGCTCACTTTTAAACACCAAACTCCAGCATCAGACCTCAGCATTGTCACAACCCATTAGCTTCAGAACATGTCAGCTCTGGACATTTTTAGCATGTCAGATTATTTCCCGTCAGAAGCTCCTTTTCGTTCCCCCCCCCCTACCCTCCCGTTGCCAGTCGTCCGTAGAAAGGTTCATAAATCAAACAGCCATCATTTTTCTTCTCTGACAGTCACAAAGCCTTACACTTTCCTACAACTCCCAATATTTCTGCCAACGAGTGGTGCGACCGCTCCGGCCTCGGGCGACACTCTCTACAGTTGGTGCGTGCCCTAACGGCCATCATACCTCTGTTCATTTCGTACTTGGTTGCTTGCTCTGTATAGTTAACCGTGAAGACCAAATACTGGTGACAGCACCAAACAAGAGGAAGTATTTGTTCAGGAAAGTGAGTGCTAAAAAAATAAACAGTTAAATGACGTTTGGGCCCGTTCTTTTTTTTTTTTTTTTGTTTTTTTTTTCCTTTCCAAATCGGGTCAGATTGCGAACAGGCTCATTAATTTGTGGTGCCTGTCTCGCCTTCGTGTGTACACGCACGCACAATATTAAGACGTGTGCACGTTAGATATCCCATTTCAAACGGGAGGGGCCGCAGAATGGGAAAACGGTTAACCAGCAATACGACAATAATGGTCAAAATGTTGACCGTGGTCCTCACAACGGAATAAGAAGAAGATTATGACGTTGCTGATATTGCTGATATAACGAAAAAGGGACCACGTTACGCCTCTGCTGAAACATCTCCAATGGCTCCCTGTTAAATTCCGCTTCCAGTATAAAATCGCCACTTTCGCATTCCGTTTCTTCGAGGGTTCTTTTCCTCCCTACCTGTCGGCCTTACTCTGTAAGTGTCAACCGTCGCGCACCCTGCGTTCCGCTAGCGAAAAACTTCTCAAAATTCCAAAGCGTAACATGAAAACTGCCGGAGAGCGCTCTTTCAGCGTCTTAGCCCCGACTGTCTGGAACTCCTTGCCAATCGAACTCCGCCTTCAGACTTCACTGCCTCTGTTTAAATCGCATCTGAAGACGTTTCTCTTCCGCCAGGCCTTTGATGGTTAAACCTCTGTTAAGTCTGTCTGTGTGCACCATGAGTTCGTTGCGCTGCCAAATTGTATGTAAGCCGAGGGGATGTAAATAGTGTGCGTGCGTGCGTGCGTGCGTGCGTGTGTGTGTGTGTGTGTGTGTGTGTGTGTGTGTGTGTGTGTGTGTGTGTGTGTGTGTGTGTGTGTGTGTGTGTGTGTGTGTGTGCTTTAAGCGCAGCGAGTCCTTGGAAGTTGGAGAACAGCGCTCTATAAAAGCAATGTATTATTATTATTATTAGGCTTCTGGTGTTCCCATCACGAATACATGTGGACTGCTGCCGCTTCAGATGTTTGTGACGTTGTTCCGTAATTATAGACACACCTTGTCTACTAACACTTTACAATCAATGACGCTTTTATTTGAAGATCTTCGTCTTGTGTGACCCTGAGAATGCGCTTCAGATACAAATCTGGAACAACTACCTATAAATTATGAGGTTGGAAAAGCTTTGTTAGAACTCAAATGATGCTTTTTTTCCGACCGACCAACTACTTCATGAAGGAAGAATTGTCGTTTTTGCTTTTGTGAGTCTTAAGTGCTAAGCTTCTGGTTAAACACGTGTCTTTCACTAAGGAACACACTAAACAATGTGTGTTCAGTGGAGAAAGACCGCCAGATTCTGATGCCGCCCCAAGCCACGAAAAGGGTACGTACCGAATTCACTTTGCCTTGCAGTTCACGAAAAGTCAAGTCAAGTCAAAATACTTTATTTATCCCCGTAGGGCAATTCATGAGCCTTGCAGACCGTTGACTTATCTCTTGAAAGCCCATGCCAAAGTCGCATTTTTACTTGAAATCTTCAGAACACTAGAACCCACATGAAGCCACTATAACGCAGTTTGCAGCGGCCTCGCGCCTAGCGGGGAAGACCTATGCCTTGCGTAATAGTGGCTTGAAGTGGCTCCTACTGATTTGCAGTGGCTTGTTCTTTTTAACCAGTCTTATCATACAGCGGACAAGGGGTGGTCGTTCTTGGGCTCTTAAAAGTTAACCGTTCAACGATAGAACAGTTTCGCAACGTTTAAACAAACAAACAAACAAACAGAAAAGGAAACGGTAATGACTGCGAAGTGGTTACAAGTTAAAGCAAATAAAAGCGACATAAAAGGGACAGAAACCACTTAACTTTCACAAAGGACGGCACGGGTATTACTAATCTTTTCTGTTCTTTTCTGCCCTACTTTTTTTTTCACACACAGTCCATGGTCTTCTGTCAACAAAGGATGGGTGTTGTGATATTTTTACTATTGTTTTCTGGTCCTTTTCTCGCCCACCGTTTCATTTCATTTCAATTTTTTTCCCGCGCCGTGTATGTCAGTACGTCCGCAGAGTACCTTTTGTTTGTTTGTTGAAGTTATGTCCCATTTGTTTGTGTCCTGAGGAAGGCGAAAGCCGACACGTTGACCCGTGCCGTCCTTTGTGAAAGTTAAGTGGTTTCTGTCCCTTTTATGTCGCTTTTATAAACAGACAAACAAACAAACAAATAAAGAACAAACACACTAGCACTTCCCGAAAGTGCGAAGAGCTTTTGACAAGAATCAACAGAGGTGTTTTTGCCATCGGGCAGAAGAAACGGTCAGAACATTCTGGCTTCGGCGCAAACCGTTCTGTCTGAGACTCGATCTCGCGACACGCGCCGGCAGCGGCAGAGGCACTCGACTAACAGCTTGGGGCGGCAAGGTATTGAGCACAGCTCACCCCGTCTCTAATGAGAAAATAAACGCTACATTAGCCTAAACACTCGCCGAACAAATATCGACTCATTAACCGCTGAATCGAATTTTCAAGGCGAGCCTTGCGATGCACATGTTAGAAGTCAAGTGAGAAGGGGAGGGGAAGAGATAGGGGATGGGGTGAATGAGGAAAAGGAGGGTGGAGGGGGGGGGGGTGTAGGAATGGCTGAGAGAATATGAGTCGTGAAGTTACTTTGTAAGATTAAGTTTTGGATCTGCCAGGGCTAGATGTTCGCTCTGTCCTGGTCAGTTCCGGTTTAATGTCCCCGTCACAAGAGTGTATGTAGACGGCCCTACGGGCAGGTTATGGGGAGAAGGGACAGCTGCCCTAACTTAACCACCCGACTGTACACTACTCAATCTAGTCAGACTGCATTCCGACGGTTCCCTGTCAGAAGGTATCATAGATACACACAGATGAGAGATGGAACGTTCTGACACGGAACCCCCTATTTGACTGTGATAGACAAGTTAACCAACAGGTCCAGTTCACGCAGCCAGAAGAAGTGGGCATCGATAGTTGTGTTTTGACAGAATACGCGTATCGAGAACAGCAACAAGGTATCACTATATTCAAACTCTGACCTGGTGTGTGTGTGTGTGTGTGTGTGTGTGTGTGTGTGTGTGTGTGTGTGTGTGTGTGTGTGTGTGTGTGTGTGTGTGTGTGTGTGTGTGTGTGTGTGTGTGTGTGTGTGTAACTCAGTAAATATTTGGAGAATGATTCAACGGTGAGGAACGAACAGTATCAATCAAATAAATCATGTAACAACTAACGAGTTTTGTGATAAAAATAACGATGTGTGGCAGCTGATCTCACAAAACACCGCGATTTGTCGACCAGCAGAAGAAAGTTGAAATTAATGGTCTGTCACACACAAACACGGTGAATGGATTCAATGTCGTGGAAGTTATTACGGACACTTTGAAAGCGACGTCAAGAAGAAGGGACAAGAAGATAAAACAGCAGCAACATTAACATTGATGACAACAAAAACAATTGCAATGGCAATGCTGTCGCGTGAGCTAGGATTTTATGCTGTGTGCATAAATCTAACAACAATATATCATACAACTTTTTAAGTTGTTGTTGTTGTTGTTGTTGTTGTTGTTGTTTTTTCAAGAGACGTAAATCTCTCTCTCTCTCTCTCTCTCTCTCTCTCTCTCTCTGTACTCACGTGTGCATACTGTGTGTACTGATGTGTATGTGTGTGTATGTGCTGTTCCCGCATAAACATGATGTCAGTTTTAATTAGCATCGCTTTTGTTTTGTTTTGCACTTGATGTTTGTTTTACTTAATTTTGTTCATGTAGATGTTAGCAAGGACAGGTTTGCAATTTGGGTCTGCGCGCCTATAACCTCTTTCCTTGGAAAATAAAGTCAGTCAGTCAGTCAGTCAGTCAGTCAGTCTCTCTCTCTCTCAGTTTCATGTTCCAGTTCGATCATTTTGGGGTTTTTTGGTTGTTGTTTGTGTGTTTGTTTTTTTAAAACGGCAAGTTTGAAAATTGGTCGCAAGACCAAAACTTCCACCGTTTTCAAATAAGTTATTCCAATTTCAATTTCAGTTTCAGTTTTAATCTCTCTCTCTCTCTCCATGTTGTATACTACAATTTCAAACACCATGCTATCTACTTCTTCACCTATTTTCCGATGTGTTTCCTTTGAATTTCTTGCGCTTCTTTGTATCTTTGCATGTTTTTTTTGTTTTTGTTTTTTCTACTTTCTTATTAGATTACTCCCTTTGTGCCTGGTATACTTTTTTTGTAATGTTAGCCTTTATTTTTTTAGTGTTCGTAGATTAGCAGGACAGCTTGTAAGATAGGCAGACCATGCCTACAAGTCTTTATCCTGAAATAAACGTTTCAGTCAGTCAGTCAGTCAGTCTCTCTCTCTCCCCCCTCTCCCCCCCCCCCCCCCCTCTCTCTCTCTCTCTCTTACTCGATCTGTTTCATATGGTTCACCACCTGCTTTTTCCAACAGCGGCCGACTGCAAACACTGTCCATGCCTACTGCATTGACTTTACTTTGCGGTCGCCTTTGTTCGTTAAAATCTTTAACGGCCCTACCGTCACATTGGCAACAAAGTATCAGCACACATTCAAACGCTGGCTGCGCGCGTGTCCCTTATTTGACAACTGTTTGCCTGCATATTTGTTCAGTATATCTACCTTACACTGAGTGTTTAGCAATTATCAGGGCCAGTAACAGAACAGAATCAGAGCTTGGGGTGTAGCGTAACGACAAAGGTTGGCAAGGGCAAGACAAGTACGTGAAAGCCAAAATGAAAAAAGAACGGATATATAACTGTGCTGGTAAGAGAGTTCACTAACCCAATCAATCCAGCTTGATTAATTTTACGCTTATTAATAAATAATAAGTACATCAATATAGGCGCTTTATCACAAATATTTGACTCAAAGCGCAGCTAGCTAAACCCAACACGCACGCTCACGCGAATGATACGCATTGTATCACACAACAGACATAAACGCATTACAATCACGTGGTGTGAAGGGCCAGCTCAGCAATTTAAGTTTCGGAATTTAAGATTTGCATTTACTTTTTTATTTTGTGGGTTGAACATATTATTATTTATTTATTATTTAATTTTAAACTAACTTCACTCACAAGTGCTTTGTATTTTTTTCAACATGACATTCATCCAAAATGGATTCCATATTATTATTTTGTTCTGTTGATCATTTGACTGTGGCTTCCTTTTCTCTCATCCCACCCCAACCCACCCCCTTCCAAAAACAGATAAAACAGGACAAACGATAAAAGGACAAACCTAAAACCCTAACAACGACAACAACAACAACAGCAAAAACTACCCCCCCACACACACACAACAACAACAACACCAACAACAAACAAACACAGAAAAAAACAACAAACAAACAAAACAAAAACAAAAAACAAACACAAAAACAAAACAAAAGAAAAACAAACAAACAAAACAACAACAAACGAAGAAACAAACAAACAAAAAACCCAACAACAACAACAACAAAAACCAAACAAAAAACAATCAAACAAACAACAAAACACAACAACAAAACAAAACAAAGAAAGTACATAATGCCAAAACAAAACAAAACGAAAAGTCAGTCACTGAAGAGCACAAACCTTTCAGTTCCCCCAGAACAACTCCAGTACAAAACCGCTTGACACGTATTCAACCACAACTGTCTGAACGCTCGTAACTAGCAACTACAGTTCTAGCTAGCCACACACAAATTCACCCCTTTTTTCTCTCCAATTTTTATCTCACTCTTATTATTATTTTAGCCCCAAGACAGTAACTTAAACCAGACACCTCACTTCACTCAAACGCGTCTCTACTCTACAGCGACTTCACTTCCCTGAAAGATTCCCCAAAAAGATATTCAGCTCAAACCGTCATCTCGGACAAGAAGAACTGAAGGTCTTTCACGTTCGCAAACTTCCCTTATGTCCAGTATTTGCCTAGCAATATTCTCCTCTAGCGGCCAACAAATTTTGAAGGGGGGCCCCAACGTCTCTGTGAAGAGGAGGAGGCATGGGTGCCAAAAGCTTGGCGGGGTCTCCCGGCTTCTTTCAAGCCAATTCCATTTAACTTAAAGCACCGAGGTCCGATCGATAGAAATGGGACACGCACATAATTCTTAGTTGCCTTAAGGAAGTGCAGTGTTTAAGAATTAAACCCTGCGGAAGAAGGGTGTGAAAGGGAGGAGGAGGCGTGAGGTGGAGGGGGGGAGTTGGTGCGGGGGGTGGGGGAGAGGGAGGGGAGGGAGAAGGCGTGAGGGGGGGGGGGTCCGTTCCAAGGAGTGTCACAGCACTCGGAAAGAAGGTCGCCATTAATAAACCAAGGTTTTTCACACCCCGAAGCGTTTTGACGGGAAACCTCTGGACGGTGTACATGCAAGAGGGAGAAAAAACTCAAGTTGCGATTTTATTCGCGTTGTGTTCCTTAGAACACAGGACAGCTCCTCAGGGCCTCTTTAAGCATCACAGACACCGGTTGCTTGCCGTTGTCAGCTTGCTGTAGCATTCTTGTTGCGAGGGTTGAGAGCAGCAGCTCAACAGGAAGAGCCCCCCGACTCGAGAAGGGGCACTACTGAACGGCCGTCACCGCTGTCACGTTCAGTCAAAACGTCAAGCTAGCTCCTAGTGGTTGGTTGTCGTGTGGATGTTTGAGGGTGTTTCTCACCACATACGGGTGGCTCCAAGACGGGTGGGGTGGGGTGGGGTGGGGGCTTAGAGGTTTAACGTCCTTTTCCACCACATACGGGTGATATCAAAGACGGGGCAAAGAGAAAATAACCAGCAGGAATATTGGGCCCCAGTCGGGATCTGAACTCGTGACCCGAACATTGAAAGACCAACCCTCTACCGGGAAGAGGGAGGGGGATAAAGGGTGGGTGGGTGTTTGGGGGATTAACGTCCTTTTCCAACACATATGGGCAATATCAAAGACAGGGTAATAAGGGAAACGCCAGTACAAATATCTGGCCCCAGTCGGGATTTCAACTCAGCATTGACAGTTCAACGCTCTACCGGGGCGGATAAAGTGTGAGCGGGTGTTTGGGGGTTTAACGTCCTTTTCCAACCCATAGGGTGATATCAAAGACAGGGAAATAAGGAAAACGCCAGCACAAATATCTTACCCCAGTCGGGATTTGAACTCACGACCCGAGCTCTACCGGAGGAACAAAGATTTCAGGGTGAGTTAATGCAAACTGGTGCACAACCCCAAACTTACATGATAGGAATTGTGTTAAGGTGGCGTTAGCAGCAACAGGCTCTCACTGCTTCATCCTCTAACCTTGCAGCGCCATGAGCATCTTTCATGATTATATGCGCGCCGAGAAGGCGTATACACCATGGGCCGTGGTCACGACGCGAACGCAAATTTCTTTGCGCAAATGGGTTGCGGATCGTAAGTTCGTACGTGGCTACGTGAAAACTATCTCTTCCGCTAGTTGGCCGGTCACGACGCGCACTTACTGGAAACGGTGTCACGTACGGGTTATTTTTAGATAGGTGTGGGACCCCTGGGATTCCCACGGAAAACACCATCACGTGACCTGCACAAATTCTCCTTCCAGCGTGAAGCGTGAAAGAGTAGAGGGGGTGTGTTCAGTACGCGTTCACTACAGAATTTTTGATCGAGTCATGTTTATCTGCCGTAGCGTCAGGTTAAATGCGTGGCATGTATGTGGAGAGTGTGATCAGGAGAGCATGCAGGTCGCATATAGACCGCTCCTAGCAGTCTCTATCTCAACATTGGACGGACTACAACCACTGAGTAGAAGCATTTACTGCACGTACAAACCGTATGTAGCAGGCTCACTGGCAAGCGGAAAACCAACGGAATGAACCTCAATCAAAGAACAACGAAAAACGAAAGAGGAGAGGATAACAACAACATCAACAAAACTCTCCACATACATGCCACGCATTTAACCTGACTTGCTACGGCAGAGAAACATGACTCGACCATAACTCTGAATTCGGAACCCGCACATTTCGGGTCCACAACACAATGAACTGATGAGACCTGCCTTGATAGGCATACGATCAAAACGGTGGTGGCTGATCAGTGAGGACTGACTGAGTGCGTTCAGCACTGAACTAGTCCGAAACACACACAACAAATGTTAACCCACAAAAAGGAAACAAATCAACCGACGATGTGTGTACAGCCGGCCATACAGGCCTTTGCATTGCAGGGCCGGGGACCCGGGGTGCGTAGTGGACTGAACGCGCCCCCCTCTACACTCAAGTCGTCCTACAGAAGATCGCACAATTCCTGCAGGTCTCTCCTCCTAAATCTAAACCTTTGAAGCATGTCCACATCGTCGTACAAGTCAAAAGGGTTAGTACGATCGCGGAACACCCTCTCCCGTCGTAATGCTCTTCTCATTTGCAGTTCAGGTAAATCAAGCGGGCCGCCATTTTTCAGATTTACGCAAAGGCTACGGCACC
>JACVVK020000455.1:240000-290000 GCA_018292915.2 Batillaria attramentaria
CTTTGTTTTTACCCGGTTGTATCTGCTATTTGTTTTCTACGCTTTTCTGTGACCGGGAGTTCGATAAATTAGCGTGAAGGTGCAGCGTCTCCTGCAACTGATGCAGACTGGTCAACGGGGCAGTATAAGCAGTTTGCATCAGTTGTCCAACGTTACAGGATTCTTTTGTTTTCATGTAGTGCAGACATACTGATGCAGACTGGTCAACGGGGCAGTATAAGCAGTTTGCATCAGTTGTCCAACGTTACAGGATTCTTTTGTTTTCATGTAGTGCAGACATACTGATGCAGACTGGTCAACGGGGCAGTATAAGCAGTTTGCATCAGTTGTCCAACGTTACAGGTTTCCTTTTTTTCACGTAGTGCAGACATACTTAGCCGCAAACTGGCCTCTGTGGCTTGCGCGGCGCTAAGCCTCAAAAACTAACTCGCTCACTCCTGAACATGGAAACACTCTGTGCTTCTGTTTGGACACACTTTGTCCTGACGATGCTACTTTTGAAGTAGTTGTTTTCTTGAAAAGAACAATTCCACAGTTTGACAGTACGTATGATTATTGGTTTTGATTTGTTTGTGAAGTTTGTTTGATCTTAACGTTTATTTCTATATTACTTTTATATTTAATATCAGTTCTTTAGTGACAACTTTTTTTTCTTTTTTTAATACGTGACAGAGCATTGTGTGAGGCCAAAGACAATTTTCTGTTTTAGAGTCTCACTTTAACAGACAATAAAGTATTTTGAATTGAATTGAATTGAATTGAATTGAATCAGAGTAGCACCTGAAACACTAGCGTCCATTCGAATGCACCTCGTGAGGAAAATTTCTGTTTTAGATTCTCTCTTAAACTGACAATAAAGTATTTTTGAATTGAATTGAATTGAAGCAGTGCAGCACCTGAAACACTGGCGCCCATTTGACTGCACCCTGTGAGGAAGGCACCACTGACCGAGGGCAAGATGAAGCCGCTATAGCAAAGGCTGGCAGGGAGTCTATTCTCCCGCGCCATTCCGTCCTCGGACAGTTCATATTCTTCTGGTGTATTGACCGATGTTCATCACGGGACAGACATATGTCAGGCTGATCGTATCATCGAGCGACGCCTTGTCCGGCGAATCTGCTGGGCCGGCTCGGTTGAGAATGCGAGCAAAGTGCCTTTTCCCGTTGGTGTAATCTTGAGGATGTGAAGACTTCCGTTCGGACTTAAGTATACCAGCTCTTTCTTAGCGTACAAACAATGTTGGGAATCAATCAATCAATCAATCAATCAATCAATCAAAGAGCGTGTATAATTAATTCTATTCCTACATTGTAAGTCATGCGGAAAGTTACTAACCCCACCCAAAATAAATCAAAATTATCCGTTGATTTTAATGTTTAACCAATACAATTCATTGATCATCTTCGGCAAACTCGACCAGTTCGCTCCAAATAAAAATAAATAAAAAAAAAATTTGGTTGCTGACCGGCCCCCGTAGTGTAGTGGTTAGCACTTCGGACCATGGACCGGGAGACCGGGTTCGAGTCCCAGCCGAGGCAAGCGGGATTTTTCCTACAAAGGTCGGCTCCTACCCAGAGCGGGTGTGCTATGGGTCCAATGGGGAGTCTGTTGCCACACAGCCGAGCTTCACCCACTTTACGGGTGCGACTTTGGGGGTGCTTCCCTTGGTATGACACGTCTTATGGTGTGGATGATTACACGGCCGGCACCGCAGGTGCCGTAGTTCCCGGGCCTGGTTAATGCCGGGATATTTATGACAGGAAGCGTGAAATGCGGCCCTGTCTCGCAGTCCCAAACCACACGGACCTCCATAGCATCATCTTACCATCATCCTCATCGCCATCATCATGCATAATAAAAATTGCCCCAGCTTCCGAGCCCTCCGTGGATTCCACCCATCACCAGGGAGGAATACCACTGGAGCCGGCAAAGAGTTGTGGAATGCGGTAAACAAGTTCGGCAACAGTGCATACTGTATTATGTAATAATGTGTCATTTGAAAACAAGTGCCCACATACAAACGTGATGCGCATGCCGCCATTGACGTCATGGAGTCTGATGACATTAGCATATTTTGTACCGCGCACGAGTATCCTACGTTTTTGACTCTTTTTCGGTTTGGGCCATGTATGCGAAAATCAGGCAAGGTTCTGAGCGGCTCTTAAGAAACACGAGTATAATCAAAGTGCAACACTCCATCTACGCCAAATGTAAATCCATGATTTCTTTTCATGGGGCCACTGGTTCACAACCCCAAACTTACTTAGGTTTATGTGTGCATCACAGTAGAAAGTGTGCTTAGAAAAGATTTTTTTTTCTGATTTATCTGTTTACAAGGTTTGTCAAACGGGACATCACGCATGATTATGATAAAAGAGGAACGTCACATCATTTACAAGATGCTGCTCTGGGTTCCTGCTGATCGGGGCAAAATTCAAAGTCGGCTTGAACAAGGACTAACCATCATGCACACTATTACGGGTGCTGTGATATACTTCCTTGGCTGACCATTAGAACTAGTCCAGATCAATAGTGTACCACACGTACAGCTGTCATTTAGAACGTGACTCCCGTTGTGTTGTCTTCGCTATCCGGACACGTGTTTTTCACTCACTTCATTATTGTTGTTTTTTTCACGGACACTAATATCGCAGTCTGAAAGAACTTTCTGTAACTTGGAATCCTTGTTGCACAATGTCGTCTGTTTGATGTATGACACATTTCTGCATGGCTTTGTAATGCCCCCTTCCCCCTTCCCCCTTTGCAAAGGGCATAACGCCTACGCAATGAATGATCTGAATCTGAATCTATCTGTTTACAAGAAAAACAAACACCAGACGCTGGAAAAGACAGGATTCCTCTCCTCTCTACGTAAAAATTGACCTTGGCTGCAGTTTCTGGGTTTTTTTTTTTTTTTCTTCTTTTCTTTTTAGATTTATCTATCAAGGCTCACAAACAGAGGTGTTTTGGTACTGTCTAGCATCGTACACACTATCACAGTCACAGCATCACACAGACCGCCGACGACAGCAGCCGAACTGCAAGGACACCACACCAGGACTTAGGTATGCACATGGTTTGTCAAGGATGGGGGAGCGGGGTGGCCGAATGGTACAGCGTTGGACTTCTAATGCTCGGGTCGTGAGTTCGTATCCCGGCTGGAGCCAAATGTTTGTGCTGGGTTTTTCATCGTTGACCCGTCTTCGATATCACTCGTATGTGGTGGAAAAGGACGTTAAACACCCAAACACCCACACCCACCACCCCTTGGCAAGGATGTGTCACTTTAGCAGAAATAATTGAGGATGCGAGCTGTTCGTTTTTGAAACAAGCTCTCAGCTTGCGAACAGTTTCTTTCTGTAAGGTATAATGTGCCTGATGATCACAACGATTTGTGATAACATGTTTTAGAGTATGGGCCATCCCACTTCTATAATATCGGAATTGTGATAACACGTTGTTAGGGCTAGAGCAATTCCTCTTTAAAAAAAAAAAAAAAAAAAAAACCGCTCGATATCCTTAACGCCAACTGTTACGATAATGGCAAGTGGAAAACTGAAACGGGATTCTGTTGGTGAAGAAATGGATTCAGAAGTTTCCAAAGAATACGAACAATTTCCGTCGCTTCAGCACGCTTTGAAGATTTTTACAGAAATAGCTACTTATTTCGACGACAAACGGTTTCCACGACAGTGCACGTGTACTCGAGAAATGGTCTACGATAATGATTATTAGACTTCTGAATGCATTACACTGACCTCTCTGCTGGCTGCGTGAACTTTACTCTTTCTATGCCAAGATCCCCGTTTGGGACGCTAACGTTCACAACCCTTGGTTGCAGAAGTCCCAATTATGGGGTCGCCAGCTTTCTATTTTTGTTCTCTAAATTATGACACCATACAGTGCAGAACTAAATACAGAGCTAGCAAAACGGGTTTCTACCGGTCAAAGGGAAGCAACCATCTGTTAGTATGCTACCGGGGGGGAAAAAAACTCTCATCATAGAGAGAGTTAAAGGGAAACGACTCTAAAGCTTTGCTGGTAAAAGAGTGACAGCAACACTGTTATAAATACCTTGCTTTACATGTTGCCGTTAGCCTTCTTCTGGCTCAGTTCCAGCCCGCGAGATGCCGTCACTACGCAGTGGTGTAAGCGGTACGATGTTAGACATCACCTTAACAGCTCAGAACGTTCTGTCAGCCTGGATGTATCAGGAAATGGAGCTTTAAATTTTCCGATCCTGCCTGTTCGGGCACTCAGTAACCTTCATCTCATACAGGTCGGC
Source organism: Batillaria attramentaria (assembly GCA_018292915.2). Taxonomy (NCBI): domain Eukaryota; kingdom Metazoa; phylum Mollusca; class Gastropoda; family Batillariidae; genus Batillaria; species Batillaria attramentaria. The sequence continues at coordinate 244,286 of JACVVK020000455.1, forward strand.
CTGCCCTTACCGTTCCGGCATCGTCTCACGTCGCAGAATCTTACTGTCGAACGGCAGAAGGTCGTACTTACTTTTCAAATTCCATAGCACTTAGACCCTTTTACTCAAATGACCGTAACGACCTTTTGAATCTGCGGTCTGCGCACCTAACGGCCTCCCTACCTACACGTATCATCGATGTCGTAAATTCTGGCGAATGCGCGTAGTCAGACGCGAGATACCATTTTGCAACCGGCCCATAAAGCAAGCGGTGTACACGTTACAACTTAAAGGCCAGTCTTGTGACATGTTTATCTACGCTAAGGAGGAGTTCTAATCTGTTTGGATAGTTTCTGTAGCGTGTTTGGTAATTCAGTCGCCAAGGATTTTTGTCGATAACGTTTTATGGAGCCACTTTTGTAGGTCTGTCAAAGGGGAAAATAGTATGTGACGTGTATTTCATGTGTATGTAATGTGTAATGAATTTTTATGTTTATCTCATGTGTACGTATTGCCACTATACTAGCTATTGTGAGCCGCCCAGAGCTCCAGCAGGAGGCTGGGCGCCAGACAAATCCTCATTATTATTATTATTATTCTTAAAAAGTCTATCCTGGCCAACTGACCTGATTTATATTTTACGACAATTGGGGGTTTCATTTTTTTCCGTTTCTTCTCGGAAAATTTCATTGAAAACGCAAGTTGGGAAAATGCAAATTATCGTAATTAGCCTAAAAATACCCGGGAAAGCACCAAGTGACAGTGACGTAAAAAGTGATCACGCTTAGTGTAATTGACGTGTGCTCTTAAAACCTTCCTGAGACAACAAGAAACAGTGACGTCAGTGAATGATGTCAATTATTATTTGGGAATTAATACATTCTTTAAAAAGGGCCTGTGTGTTTTAGAAAACAAGCGAAAATGTCACTTTGGCCTGATTCACTAACGTCGACACGAAACGGAGGAACTGAAAACCCTCAAATGTCATGGCGTAATTATATTAGGTCACTGTGCCAGGATCAGTTATTTCTTTTCGATAGGTATGCCAAAATGGCTCCGTGTGTGATGAGCTTATTCCAGTCACAAGTACGTCATTCTGAGGGTGGGTGGGTGTTTGGGGGTTTAACGTCCGTTTCCACCACATACGGGTGATATCAAAGACGGGGCAACGATGAAAATGCCAGCACAAAACAGCTGGCCCAGAAAAAAAAAAAAAAAAACAGAAAAAAAATGGGAAAAAAGACAAAGAAGAAAAATATGGAGAAACAGACAAAGAAGAAAAAAGAATGAAAACAAAGAAAGAAAAAAATGGAAACACACACACACACACACACACACACACACACACACACACACACACACACACACTTCTCCCGTGTCTCATGAGCCTTAGACTAGGGGGAGTACACCCAGCGTTAACGCGGGAAATGCCCCATCCGGGAGTAAGCGGAGCTGGTTAGAAGATCCCGCATGTCACACCGACTCCCCTGGTCTTTTGTGAAATCCATTGATCCTGGAATGAGTGCGTTTAACATCCTGCTACATGCTACATTCATGGGGTTAAAAAAAAAAAAGGTCATTCAAAAACTCGTATTCCTGAAAACGAACACACAGACCTTTCCGGCCTGCCATCGCCCTACTAGCGTCGCCCTGTGTCACGCTCATAAATTTTCGTGGGATGTCAGAGCCACGATCGAACCCCAACTCCGCAATACTCTCATTGACAATGACAGGGCCAAAGCAGACTGGATCATTCTGTCGTCACCGTAAAGGGCGGCTGGCGCTTCTTCCGACATGAAGTAGAAGCTTTACAAATCCATGTAGACTACGTTTTAGTAGTACGCGGCCACTGAAGGGTTGGGAGGGGGTAGTTGTACACATGGCATTCTTGTTGCAGGGGCGGCGATCCTGTAGCCCCTGCAACGACGCCAAATCGGGCTAACCGAGACCGGGCTGACCTTAGTCATGCCTAAGAAGGAAAAAATCAAAATACTCGGTGACAAGGAAAGTGGACAGCTGCGAACAACTTTGAGGTCCCCGTGTTATTTCACAAAAGTGCACAGAAGCGGTGGAAACTGTCGCATTCACCAGCACAGTACATTTTCAGCCCGTTTAGAGATTATGTTTAAATTTTGCGACTGTTGTTACACTACTGGAGCGCTCAGTGTGGTCGCCGTGTCATCGAGTACGCTCCTGTTGGCTCAGTGCCAGCATTACAGACGCTGTTACTGTCCAGGTGTTTAAGTGGTATGACGATAGGTCCGACAAAAACAACTCAGAACGATCTGTGAGCACAAAAATGGTAGTATTACAATGAACATTGAGAGTCAGTTTAGGTGATATTTCATAGATACCTTTCTATTTGTTTGTGCGTATAGTAATATTGTATGTGTCTTTCACTTTTAGCTGTATGCATTGTCTGTTGTTTGTTTACGTCCACCATACCCGAATTTCCCGTTTGGGATAAAGCTGTGTTTGAATACTGAACCCTCGCTACAAGCAATGTGGATGGCCTGCGCTTAGGAAGATCAGAGGTAGTAAGAAATCTCAAACGTAGCTTGCAGAAACAAAAATCTGTCATATACCGCAGGCCGCCTGCAGAGCAGACGCTTGCATAGAGGCAGTGGAGAACGACCGAACGGCGTGACAGAACCCTTTTTTTTTTTTTTTTTTTTTACTACTTTATTGTCCCTTTCGGGAAATTCGGGCTGCTTCGCCGCGGTGCAGCGCCACCCAATACTTTTTTTAAAAACAATTTTTGCAATTTTGCTGGGGGAGGAAAGCCGGATAATCCGGAGAGAAACCCCCGATGAGCAGCCCGGCAGCCAGGAAAACCCGGTATCACATATCACAATCTCGACCTGGGCTCGAACCCACGCTTCATCGCCATGACATTGGTGACGGCCGTTCAGTAGCGCAGCGGCTAAATCTGACGCGCTACCTATTAGACCACCGCTCACCCCTTGTGAACCAGATAAACTTTGAAAGCGTGAAAGACGACGCGACGGATACTTCTGAGAGACGAAGCCAAGCGTTTATAGACTTTTACGAATGCAGAGATGACATCTTGAATCGAAATGAACTGACTTAGACCGATTGCAATTAAACCAAACCATACTTGGTCAGTTTCTCATCCGGTCTTTTGTGGGAATGGCAGCGATGCAAGTCAGGTTGGGTGGATTGGGGGGAGGGGGGGGGGGTGGAAGTTTAACGTCCTTTTCCACCACGTAAGGGTGACAGTAGCTCGTCAGCTTCACCAGTGTATGCGTGTCCACCGTCTGTAAATTGTGCGTGAGTGTCGGTGAGTGATTGGCGCACTGAGTTTTATCCTAAAGAAATGCGCCTTACAAATACCTATTATCATTATTATTATTATTTGTTATGAGTATATTATCGAAGACGAGGCAACGAGAAAAGGGCCAGCATAAATATTTAACCCCGGGATTTGAACTCACGACCCGAGCATTGAGAACCCAACGCTCTAATATTCGGCTATCCCGGCTCCCCCTATGCAAGTCAGGACAGCATACTCTTATGTTCTTTATAAAAAAAAATATATATATATAAAAAAATTAAAAAGGCAAATAAAAAATAATGATACAGTGATAAATAATGCAAAAATTAGAATAATAACAGTAATTTCAAAAGCGGAAAAATAAATTAACATTCAAGGACAGGACAGAGTACACATGTACAGTACAGTGCCACCAAGACCCTGCCATGTCCTTCAGCAACGACTCTCACACAGTCACAGGCTTGTCCCCGTATCGGCGCCATCAGGGACGGGTTACGCTGACAAACAAAAGCCATGTGCTGGCGGCTGTTAGGGGAATGGATTGTCAATCTCATCCCATTAACTTTCTTTCCCCGCGATTGCGGTCCTTTTGTCGGGGGGGAGTTTTATGAAGATGGGGAGGGGACCTGGCCATTGATACCAGCACGTGCTGCAGGAGGGTCCTGGTACAGGTTGGTGCTTGTCAAAGCTTGGAACAGTGTTCCCATGTTGATTGAATTAGTAGAGGGTGTTTTTTTTTTTTTTTTAAGGTCAGCGCTGGTGTACTCTTTGAGCAGGCTTGGACCAGCACGTACAACATGACACGAGTGCTGGTACGAGGGCAACGCTGACCCGTAGCCGTTAGAAAAAACAAAAACAAAAACAAAACAAAAACTTTCGATGCATGAAGACAGAGTTAATTTTCCGATGTTAAATGAATTAGTAGGGTGTTTGTTGTTGTATTTTTTTTAGGGTCCTGGTACAGGTTGGTGCTTGTCAAAGCTTGGAACGGTGTTCCGATGTTGAGTGAATTAGCAGTGGGTTTTTAGGTCAGCGCTGGTGTAGTCTTTGATCAGGCTTGAACTAGCACGTGAAACATAACACGAGGGCATGTACGAAGGCACCACTGACCATAGCCGTGAAAAAAAAAAACTACAAACAAAAAAACACTCCCCACCCCTCCTAAAACCTATGCGTGAGGCCTTTACATGTCAACGAGACGAAACTCTAGCCCTAGCATGACTGTGCAGATTATGTTATGAATCTTGTCCTGGATTGTTCGCGGTGAAACAAAAACGGCATGAGATATATTTCCTCGGTATCTAGACAAAGGTTGCATTTGGCAGTTAGAGACAAAACACTAAAAATCAACAACAGCAGCAGCAGCAGCAACAGCAACAACAGTTGCAAAATCAACAACAACGACAGCAACAACAACAGTTGCGCTGGTGCTTCATATTTGGGGCTTTTTTCCCGGCTAAAGCCCAAACCAGGATACTAAAAATGCGTTTATACGTTTAATCGCGGAAAATGATATTTTGCGGTCATGGACTTCCACCAACCATGAAAAAAATTTACAGATGCACCCTCTCAAAAGATGAGCATACGAGGCATGTTTGCACAGTCCAAGATAATCCGATCAACCCTCGTTAAGAACACGATGGCTGGCTTTTCGAATGGTCCCTTCCATGATTTTTTAATGCTGTTTGATGAACAGACAACCTCATGAGACGGACCAACAAAAGAAGGTTCCAGAACACATGATATTAGCTGAAAGAAAGACGCTATACATCATCTACCTGAAGCTGAACTCGGGCGTGTGTCCCAGAGGAGTTGGTGACGTCTCCAGACTCTCGGCTGATCCGTTGATATCGTTATTATAAACCTGTGTCTGCAGACCTTTGCGGGAATACTAGTCCTCAGGTGAATCTATGTGTGCATGGTATATCGATTAAGGGTGTGACATATGAGGTCCGCTTATCCTATTGTGGCCGACCGCAGTTGTTTAGCGGGGAAATATGACACTCGTTGTTGACTGACACAGGCCGAAAACATCTCATCTTCTTCTCTTGAATCCCGGCTAGGGTCAGATTATTGTGATGGGTCTCGTGTTGTGTTGCACATGCTAGGCCAAGCCTGCTCAAAGAGTGCACCAGCGCTGACCAAAAAAAAACAAACAAAAAAACAACCGCCCTACTAATTCATTTAACATCGGAAAATTAAATCTGTCTTCATGCATCAAAAGTGTTTCTCTCTCTCTCTCTCTCTCTCTCTCTCTCTCTCTCTCTCCCTCTCGTTGCCCCATCTTTGATATCTTTCTTATTTAGTGGAAAAGGACTAAACACCCACCCACCCTCCTTCTCCTGACTCGTATGACATACCCATTCTCTCTTAAGAGCCCGAGCAATTCCACCCCAGCCCAATATTGGATGAGATTGGTTAAAATGAACGAACCACTGTACACCAGTAGGGGCCACTTCAAGCCAGTATCAGGCCCGAGACAGCTGCAGATTGCACAATAGCTCCTCTGTCACAGTTATCCGCAGAGGAAAATGCTTATTGCGAAGTTACTTCTTTGTGACGAGAAAGTTGATCAGCTCGCCAAACTTGGAGCAAGAGGACAACAAACCAGCAACAGCGTCAGCTTCAGGGAGAGGTTGACTCTGCGACTTCTAATATTAGAGAAATACGGCTTCTGTGATACAGAGACATACCTACGTATATGTAATCATGCCTCTGTTTGAACTTGCGTGCTTTTCCTGTGTGAATACGGCCATGGATGCTCAATAAATAGGCCAGCCAACCAGCGCCTTCGCTAGAAAGCAAGTATTTAGGGCAGTAATACGACAACTCGAGTCTCCGCGTTGGCCTGTTGTGTTACATATTGGCACAAGTGACGGATTAAGCCCGTGTTAAGCCCCTCATCCCTCCTCCCGCTCCCTGGTACTTTCCCCTCTTCTCCGCACCCACCTCTTTCCGTCTATTATTGATGGTCGTAAGACTCACGTTTTTTTTATGACGATCAGCGCACAATCAGAAATCAATGCGCGCACAAGACCTCACAAGTGTCTGTTGTGTCTTTCAAAGACGTGCCAACCGCAGACGGGTACTCAGGCAGTCACAAAGTTAACAGGGTGGAATGAATTTTGCATGTCGGAATTACCACCTGTCTGGCACGGCTTGCCTCGCCACCCTATCTTAACATGCACCGTGCGCACTCCCTGACTCTACTCCGATCTTTGTTCTTTGCCTTACACTCGTTGTTCTACAAGCTCTACCTGCCAGTGCTAAGGAGTTCTAACTTACGTCATTGCCATTTCCTGTTTCTACCCAGCACGTGTTTTAAAAATATTTTAAGTGTTGATGTGCTTTGAGAACTGTTCACCGTCCCTGTCCTATATCGACGGTGGGTGGATGAGTGTTTAAGAGTTTAATTCCTTTCCCGCAATGTACGGGTGATATCAAAGACAGGGCAACGAGAAAAAAAGCCAGCACAAATATTTGGCCCAAACCGGGATTCGAACTCAGGACCTGAGCATGGGAAGTCCAACGCTCTACCATTCGGCTACACCGGCTCCGAAATCCTAGATCGAGAAAAATCGAAACTAGCAGTGGCCAAGGCGTTCGGAAAAAAACTGGAAATTTGTAGTGACCCTGGGCTTTGAGCGACGTAGGCAGCGTTCGGGAAAACTCGAAACTAGTAATGATGCTAGCGTTCGAGTAAAGTCGAAAATAGCATTGCAACTGTTCAAGGCTCCCTGGACACGCGGGAGGCTTACAGCAAAGCCGTTCGAACATTTTTGCGGAGTGCGCACAAAATTCTGTGCTCCTCCAACTGCTACAATACAAGCAGTCGTTCCGTGCTGAAGACTTCCTACAAAAATCGCAGATCGTGTACACAGACTTTGCGTCCAGCAACCGTGAAGAGCGAACATGATGGGCGCGTTTACACTGGACCAAAAAAAAAAAAGAAAAAAAAAAGCGAACCTGGCACGCTTAGAAGCGGACCAAGCACGTTTACACTAGAACATTTCACCCGGGCCAGGAACCGAACTTGGGAGTACGTAGGCATGTGAACCAGGCTCGATCTGGGTGTCAGGCCAACATTATGTAACAAGTCAGCGCATCTTAATAATAATAATAATGATAATAATAATAATAATAATACATAGTTTTTATAGAGCGCTGCTCTCAAAATGCAAAGGACTCGCTGCGCTTAAGGCAGGCACACACACACACACACACACACACACACACACACACACACACACACACACACACACACACACACACACACACACACACACACACACACTACCATCCAGTTTGGCAGGCGCAGCGACATAAGGCGACTAAACGTACACATAAGCAGACTCAGCAGGAGTTAAGCAACAAAAGCTTGACGGTAAAGAAAAGTCTTCAGATGGGATTTAAACATGGGCAGTGAAGGCTGAAGGCGGAGTTCGATTGGCAAGGAGTTCCAGACAGTCGGGGCCAAGAAGCTGAATGATCGCTCTCCGGCAGTTTTCATGTTACGCCTCGGAATTTTGAGACGTTTTTCGCTAGCGGAACAAACAGTGCGTGACGGTTGATACGGACAGAGTAAAGCCGACAGACAGGGAGGAAGAGAACCCTCAAAGAAACGGAAAGCAAGAGTGGCGATTTTGTACTGGCAGCGGAATTCAACAGGGAGCCAGTGGAGATGTTTCAGCGAAGGCAACACTGCAGTGTAAACGCAAGGAACCGGGTCTGGCGCGGTTCGGTTCGGTTCGGTTCGGAGCTCGGTTCCTGGCTGTTATAGTGTAAACGCCGCCAACGTTGCCAACACTCGCGATGTACAGGAATATTCCAGTGTCCCAATCTCTGAACTCGACAAAAGATCGACAAAAGACATTAAACTTGAAAACTTTAGATTTTTCTTTAAACAGACAATAAAGTAGTTTGAATTGAATTGAACTGAATTGAATTTTCCAGTGTCCCAGTCTCTGAACTCAACAATAGATCGACAAAAGACATGACACTTGAAAACTTTAGATTTTTCTCTTCAGCAGACAGTAAAGTGTTTTGAATTGAACTGAACTGAATTGAAACACCCACCCGCCTATCCACCCATCCACCCGTATCGAAATGTATACACGTACACATGTGGACCACTCCCAGACGACGTAAGAGGGCTTGGTGGGCAAACGCAGACGCACCTGGACTCACTTGATTCATCGGCGTCTTGATTCCTGAGATCAGCATCTAAAAGGTTCATCAATTATGAGTGAGTGTAGTTCAGTAGGGGGAAGGGCTCATGAATAAACAGTGGGCAGGCAGCAGTAAAACTGGTGCAGGCGTAAATTACCCTAGGACGAGCTTCGCACGAGATGGTATGGGTGTATCGTCTGAGAGTTAGCTTACGTACGTTACTAGCTGATTCTCAAAAAAGATTCCACAGCAGTAAACTTAATGGTTATCCACTACTTCTGAATAACGACAATACGTTTGAAACGGTTTGAAAGACAATTATTGGCATTTCTGTGTTGAGGGTATCATGGGACACAAATTAATAAGGACAGGTACTGTACACTGGAGGAAAGCGGAGTTTTGTTGTTGTTGTTTGTTTGTCTGCTTGTTGTTGTTGTTGTTGTTCTTGCTGTTGTTGTTTTGTTTTATTTTTTCTTTCTTGTTTTTGTGGGTTTTGTTGTTGTTGTGTTTGTTTGTTTGTTTGTGTTGTTGTTGTTGGTTTGTTGTTGTTATTGTGGGGTTTTTGTTTGTTTGTTTGTTTGGAGGGGGGGGGGTTGCTTGTTTGGTTGGTTGGGTTTTGTTTGTTTGTTTGTTTGTTTTATTCTGTTGTTGTCCGACATAACTAGACTGACGGGTGCACTTCATTCAAAGCTCTACAAAACAAGTATCACTAAGATAGCCTGTTCCGATCCTACATGCATACTCACGACCACGACTTTTCTACCTCTTTTCTATTCTAAGCCTTGGAATAGGCGCGCTTAATCAGTTTAAACTGAGAAACAAAGTCTCATAATGTCATAATTATTAAACGCTGATGACTAGGCTTGAAATAGTCGATCTCAAAGAGTAGTAGAGCTCTGAATGCAACTCGCTGCCCTTAGCAGGCTGTGTGTTCGATTAGTTTTTCTACGTAGCGTTTGCCAGCAACACTAGCCGACTCCTCAATATTCTTGTCGCAGGAAACCTTCTGTTGGCTCCGTTCCAGTCTGTGTTCAAGATGGTATCTAAGTGATACGATGGTAGACAATACCAACAGAGCTTAGAATGATTGTGAGTATGGAAGTATACAAAGATCGGCCTATAGTCGTAACAGTTAGTTTACACTTTACCTCCTTTTTTCAACATTTTCAACATGTCGGCCGTCATGTTACCTTGGCAACCCGCTGAAAGTGATGTCATAGTGAAGTACGTCGTCTACGCAACACTCTCCCTAAACATAAAATCATTTGACCCACATGTGGCAATGTCACCACGGGATCCAGGAAGCTGGTGCCAGATGAATGATAGTAGCGTCAGTAGAGAAAGGGTTAAAGTTCATGTAAGTCTATCTCTCTCTCCTGTCATTGACAGAAATAAAGACTAAGGTCGACGGTAAAAGTTACGGAAGGTGTGTGGAGACGCTAAAAGTTCCATTGCCTTGCCTGAAACTCTTTCGATGTCTCTGCGCAACCGTATTGCTATTAAAGATACATACTGCATTTTTTTTAAGGTTCACAGACCGACTTAGGCTCATAACAGGGACAAGAACATGATACCATTTAGACGTGTGCCAAATATGACCGTTTTGGGGGCTGTCGTTGCAACGATATGAGCCCCATGCACAACGTGAGCCAACACAGGCGCCTGATGCTTCACTTTCAAGTGAAGTGACGCGTTTGTACACGACAGGGTGGGTGGGTGGGTGGGTGGGTGTTTGGGGGTTTAACGTCCTTTTGCACCACATACGGGTGATATCAAGGACGGGGCAACGATGAAAATGCCAGCACAAATATTGTGCTGGTATACGAACTCACGACCCGAGCATTAGAAGTCCAACGCTCTACCTTTCGGCCACCCCGGCTCCCTTGTACACGACAGACTATAGCCACGGTCAAGTGGTTGTCTCAGTGCAACTCGCACGTGGTCACTGGCGACTTATCAGAAGCTCTAAAATACACTTCGGAAGGACCACTGACTCAGTACTGGCAGCATCTGGGGCGCTTGGTGGTCTAGTGGTTAAGAGACTTGTCACCAATGCGAGAGGTCAGGGGTTCGAGTCCCAGTCGGGGCAAAGAATTTTTCCTTCTCGTATGTGGCACCGTTCATTCGGGCTGATCGTCGGAGGTTCTCTCCGGGTACTCCGGCTTCCTCCCCCTCTGCTTTGGAAATTTTCAGCCCACCAAATTTGAAAGACAAATGCAATTCTAAATTCCGAAATTTAAATAGCTGAGCTGACCCTTCGCACCACGTGATTGTAATGTCTTTGTAATGTCCAGAGTGTGTGAGAGAATGCGTGTGATTCACGTGAGCGTGCGTGTTGGGTTCAGTTCGCGGCGCTTTGAGCCGATTCATGAAATTGGGTAAAGCGCCTATACATTACTCATTATTATTATTATTATTAAAACACGTCTTGACACGGTGGTAGGGTACTCACCCTGCCAGGTGCCGCTTTAACTGTGTATTTCCAATACGTGTCAGTTTACGAAGCTCCCAGGGAACATCCTGTTTCGTAACAAATGTTTAACATCATCCACGAGCAAAAACATCCAGCCTCTACGACGGAGGATCGAAGATAGGACACATTCATAATCAGCGGGCGAACTGACATTTATAATTTGAAGCTACAAGACCAGCGCTGCGGAGGAATATCAACATTAACCTTTGGCAGAGTGAACGCCTATGTAATTGATGGGGTTTGTGTTGGGGGGGGGGATATGAAACACAACAATGCCTGTGTAGAAAGAAACTTTATTTTCCTTTCTCCGTTTTTTTGCTATCGCGGCTGCAAGTCAGACTCCGGTATTCCGTATCAAACAAGGTTAGGACAGAGCTACTGTCAATTAAATCTTTTGCCTGTCAAAAAAATTTAATCTCTTTTCAGAAGAAACAAACCACAACGACCATAATCGTGTTTGGAATCAGAGTGAGATTTGATTGTCTTTCTTGAGGACAATTAGCATCTAGCGTTGTAATTAGATTAAACACACAAACACAGCCACTCGCCAGCCCCCACCCCCGAACTCTCCCCCCCCCCCCCCCCTCCTCCTCCACCCCGTCCACCACTTCCAGTCTCCCATCTCCCATTCTGCACATAAGAACACACACGCGCGATCATGCACGCTGGTTGATTGCACCGTCAATACTTGTTTCAAGTGTTCGAATTTCCGAGTGGAAGCGACAAGTAGTTTTCCCAAAACTTTGCCCAAAAATTGGTATACTTGGCTTCAACCCATGAAAACCAGCAATAACAGCAATGGGGGCAAATAGAGCTTACATGATTAGTTCGAGTGGTTTAAGGCGAAAGACTAACCCGGAGATGGTTCGATTGATTGTGTAGCTACCGAGCCTCCGGCGAGGTAGCTACGCAAAGAATCGAATCATCGAAATTTCAGCCCCAAAAGTGAGCAAAATAACTGTGCACCGGCTATGACGTATGAGTTCCAAATGTTTGAAATGACGCACTTTCTGAATGATGACGTAACTGGAGTGAGTTTTTGTGAACTCGTAAACCACTGAGTGGGTTATGGAAAGTCATAACTCACACTTTCGCTTCCTGATTCATTACTATTTTCGAACGTACAGCACTCATAGTTAACGCACTGAAAGTTTGCACTGGCGAGTGGTGTAAAATACAAAACAACACCAACAACATCAACACTGACAACAAAAACAAAAAAAAATCTTTTATAGCGTTAACTACATGCCAACATTTTTTTTCTCCATCCGGCAAACACTGAATACTTCACAAACTCCAAACTGTTACTCCCTTCTCCCTTGACACATAAAGCACGAACGTTTGATACTGCACTCTAATTCCCATCCATACAACTTGACTCGCCAAGTCTGGCCAGCTGACGTCTTCTAACGCCGCTGCAGCCGAAATAATGAGAGAACAATAACCGGCTCCGCACTTCAGCCTCTCTTCCTGTCCGCTTAGCATGGCGGTTGCTGGTCACGTGACCACCCTTGGAGGAGGAGTTGGGCTGGAGAGCTCCTTAAAGGGACTTAACCACCGCTAGAAAACCGAGGCCACCGTTTTCCAGTGCGGTGTTGGCCAATTTTTCTACGAGAAAAGCGCATTGAGTGTCGGCGCGCCATTATCTTCTGCGCTTATCTGGGGTCCTAAGAGTCGGTTATACAATCATTTATCGGAATCGGAGTTTGCAAACTGCCGGGATCATCCCTCTTCGCACGTCACAGTGTTGAGAAGGTTATGTCGCTGGCTCTGTCAGTATAACAATGACTGTCATCATGGCGGGACGAATTGGCTTCATGCCTGACATCAAGAGCAATACAGGCTACACGACACAGATGCAAATTTCAAGAAGAATTTCAAGATTCCTCTTAAACATAACGTCGCATATGACACCCTAGAAATGCTTTAAAATTCATTTTTAAAAACTCACAAAAATCCGCCAGAGAACGACTCATGTGTAGAGTAAATTTCCACAAATTCCAATATTCCGTTTGTTTGTTTGTTTGTTTGTTTGTTTGTGGTTGTTGTTTTTTTGTTGTTGTTGTTGTTTTTTTGTTTGTTTGTTTTTTTTTTGGGGGGGGGGCAATGTTAGCAGCGACCACATACCCCCTTAGTCCTCTGTCGTCTGCAGGCTCTTGTGCCAGCCACACATGAATACAAATAGTCCACAAGCCAGGCTCATTTTCCCCTAATTTTACTATTACCTGGCATGAAACTTATCTACAAAGCCAACAAAAAGCCCCAGACTGCCTATTTTTTTAAATTCTGCACACAAATTTAAAAAGGGGCAAACATTTTCTACTATATTTAGTGTAGTTCTTACTACATGCCCCGGAAGCTATTAGTGTCCTGTAGCCAAACAACACGTCCGCAAGGATGACGTGTAGGGGATAAGGGGAAGGAAGGTGGGAAGAGGAGGTATGGAGGGAGAGGGGGAGGGGGGTGAGAGGGGGGGAGTCTTGGAAGTAAACCGAAAAATCACGTGCTTTTTGATGTACGGTACTGGTTGGGGACAGTGGGCAGGACGCCAAACGGCTGAAGTGGATTTCTCGCTTTAGTTCCTCAACTGAAGAGGGAGGGATACCAACAAACGGATAGCGATATACTTTGTTTTCCATTGGTGGAAGATGCTCGATGTTAAATCTGTTGAACACTAAACTCGACTGCCATTTAAAGCAAAGGAAAAAATCGCCTGACATCATCAATACACAATACAACAGGACAGCTTTGACAGGACACGTTTCGCTCGGTCAGCCGACTTTAGGTCGGTTTCGAAAACCAAGAGCAATAAGAAACACACACACACACACACACACACACACACACACACACACACACACACACACACACACACACACACACACAGAGCTAGAGAGAGAGAGAGAGAGAGAGAGAGAGACAGAGAGAGACAGAGGCAGAGGCAGAGACAGAGACAGAGACAGAGAGACAGCAACTGAAACGCATTAAAAACGGATTGCAGTGCATGTCATAAATTAAACACAAGGCAAGATGTCAACGATTGTGCATGTGTGTAGGCTGTTTTAGACAGCACTGCAATATTTCAATTCTCAGGTGTGTAGAATGACCTATTAGTCATAATCTGTTCTTTCTTTTCAATTACTTCATTCGAATCTTTCTATTCGCGCTTGCTGCTCAAACGTAAGACAACGCGAGTTTTCGGTGACTTTATCTTCGCGCAGGTGTTTCGTTACTCCTAAACATTTCATCGATGCAAGCGGCTATCATCTCCTAACTGATTTGCGAGGGCACATAATGATTGATTTTATGACAGAGCATATTATGACACGTGTATGTTCTTTTTTTCTTTCTTTTTTTTTCGTGTTACGCAACACTGGGTGGAACGCTACGGACGAGCCATGTTTGCTGGTAGCTGTTAGAACGCTAGACAAGTGCGATTGATCTGAAGAAGTCTTCAGGATGAACAACTACTTGCTGGGGTCTTGTGGCCGAGTCTTGGCTGAGGCAAACAATTTGTGCTGGCCTTTTTGTTTTGTTTTGTTTTGTTTTTTTAATTGCCCCGCTTCCTCTGTTTATGAGGACTGGATCTGTTGGTGTAATTTGTCCATTAGATTCAAAAAGTGGCCGACCTGGTAGTCTGACCAAACTGGGTAGTGTTCAGGTGGACTGTTCGGTTAGAGTAGCTCTCCCTTCGCCCCATGATATGCCCATTAGTAAGGCCGTCTCCTGTCACATCTTGTGGGATGGGAGGTTTAAGGGCGCGGGCATTTGGAGATGATTTGCGAGCTGCACCTGAGTCAGTATGCGGTAGAGCGTTAGTAACCGGAACCGTCAGTCTTGCCTGATTTTCGCATACAGTTCTAAAACCGAGAAAGGGTCAAACACGTGGGATACTCTTGTGCGGTACAAAATGTGTTAATTTCAGTTTACCTTAAACTAGCTTCTCATACTTATTGGGGAGCCGGATTAACCGAATGATAGACTGGACTGTCAATGCTCGGGTCGTGAGTTCGAATCTTGGTTGCGAGCCAAAGATTTGTGCCGGTTTTTTCCTCGTTGAATCGTCTTTAATGTCGCCTGTATGTGGTGGGAAAGGACGTTAAACCCATAAACGACCAACTAATTGTATTTTAACGGTCCGATCTGTTTGTCTACCACTTTTATGTCTTGTCTTGTCTGCCTCTCAGTTCTCGATCTTTGTTTCTCGGTCTCCGAATCAACAAATCAGACCACTATTTCTATTGTCCCAGGGATGACCGGCAAAAATCAGTTTGTCCTCTACAAGTCTCTTCAGCGCCACTTCTCGCAGCGGCTCCACGAGACCATCAGGGGGAGTGAAGTCTCGGGACAGTTCCGGTCGATAGGATTGTCGGCCCTTGGCCGGATTGCCGGCCCTAAGTTGGTTATGGTGGCGCTCCGGTAGAACAGTGGGCAGCCGATCTCTGATGAGACTCGCTGATTCTTATTCGTTTATGTCTCATTGCTGTCTCGAGTAGATTAAGTCGACCATCCCCTCTCTCTTTCTCTCCCCTCGCCGTGCCGTGTCTTTCAAACGCTCTGGAAGCAAGCCTCACTATTGTGGTCCCCATTTCCGTCTCCGCTTTCTTTGGTCTTTGGTGGCGGCGTTTCTTAGCTGCCTTGTTGTGTGAGAAGGGACTTTTGTTCTCTTGGTCGTGGCGGCCGCGCTAGCATTGAGTAAAGCTTATTGTTTCAAAAGTTTTATTTCATGGCTTGTGAACATTCTGAAGGTTGCCGTGCATTGTTTTGTGAGCGGTTTGAACTTTGTAAGGTTGGGGATTTTTGTTTTGTTTGTTTGTTTCTTTTTCAATGCGCTCCCCCCCCCCACACACACACACGCTCCTTCTTCTTATTCTTATTTGTTTTTAGTGTTCCGTTTTCCGTTTTTTTCTGAGATTTCAAGATCCGTTTAAAAACATTCCAAGTTTTGTGAAGATCGATTTCTTTCTATAGACATACTTTCCAGACAGTTGGAAGTGGGCTGGTTTCAGTGTGAGTGGGAGAGACGGATATTTTAAACTTTCAACAGACCTGATTATTATACATATACAGGAATATCGAATGTAAAACATTTCCTTCTCGGTTCTCGAAAACGAATGACAACAGCAAACACAATCCAGAGAGAGAGAGAGAGAGAGAGAGAGAGAGAGAGAGAGAGAGAGAGAGAGAGAGGGGGGGGGGGGGAGGGGAAATCAGAATCAGAATCACTTTTTTGTTTATTGATAGGCCTTAGGCCCATTCAAAGTTGAGAGTGACATCCAAACATTCTTATACACATCAATACTCGTACATGAAATAACCAAAGTGCAAAATACAGCATATCAACTCTCTCTGTGTGTGTGTGTGTGTGTGTGTGTGTGTGTGTGTGTGTGTGTGTGTGTGTGTGTGTGTGTGTGTGTGTCTGTGTGTGTGTCTGTGTGTGTGTGTGTGAGAGAGAGAGAGAGAGAACTAACACAAAAAGACCACCTATGGTAATTATTCTAGTATTCTTACAATATTAGTATGACCTTCTGGGGGTGACTATGGGGGGTGAAAGGTGGTCTAAAAGGTGCTGCAGAGCGTCATACTTAACCGCTGCACTACTGAACGGCCATCATCGCTGTCACGGCGACTTGTGGGTTCCATCCCAGGTCGAGCTCGTGATATGTGATTATCTTTTGTTATTTTGTACCGCGTACGAGTATCCCACTTGTTTGTTTGTTTGTTTGTTTTGTTGTTGTTGTTGTTGTTTGCTGCCCCAACTCTTTGCCAGTTCCAGTGGTGCTCCTCTGGAAGTTGGGGCATTTTCTTTTTTATTACGCATGATGATGGATATGAGGATGATGGTAACATGATGCTATGGAGGTCCGTGTGGTTTGGGACTGCGGGACAGGGCCGCATTCCAAGCTTCCTGCATTAACCGGCATTAACCAGTACCAGGAACTACGGCACCTGCCGGCCGGCCGTGTAATCATTCACATCATAAGACGTGTCATACTAAGGGAAGCACCCCCAAAGTCGCACCCGTGAAGTGGGTGATCTCGGCTGTGTGGCAACAGCCTCCCCACTGGGCCTATAGCACACCCGCTCTGGGTAGGAGCCGACCTAGGTAGGAAAAATCTCGCTTGCCTCGGCTAGGACTCGAACCCGGGTCTCCCGGTCCATGGTCCGAAGTGCTAACCACTACACTGCGGGGGCCGGTATATCCCACGTTTTTAAGTGAGGCCACGGGGTGCACAACTCCAAACTTACTTGGTAGAAATTGAGTTAAAGAAACAACAACAACACCACATGAATGAATGTGTCCACGGCAATAGTTCCTAGAATAAACTATGGCGGGAGACAACAGACCTTGTACAACGTACCTGATGGACATTACACATGTAGAAAATGTGCGTGTATACAGACAGTCTAAAGCAGACATGGTTGACTGATCGTTAGGCAAGATCGCCACACCAGACCTAACTAACGGTGATCTCACCTAGCGGTGTTCGTGATCTCATTAACAGCTATACACTGGCTATGTTTGTTTGTTTGGTTGGTTGGTTGGTTTGTTGTTGTTGTTGTTGTTGTTTCCCAAACTCTTTGCCAGTTCCAGTGGTGTTCCTCCCAAGTAATGGGTGGAATCCACAGAGGGCTCGGAAGTTGGGGCATTTTTTAATGCATGATGATGGAGATGAGGATGATGGTAAGATGATGCTATTGAGGTCCGATACACTGGCTATGTTTGTGTATTGTTAAAATTGAGAAATTCTCGGAGACAGCATCCTGCGATCTTGTTTAGCACGGGGTGGTCGGTGGTCTAGTGGTTAAGACTTTGTCACCAATGCCAGAGGTAAGGTTCGAGTCACACTCGGGCCGAAGAATTCTTCTTTCTCGTGTGTGGCACCGGTCATTCGGGCCGACCGTCGGGGGGGGGGGGGGGGGGGGGGGGGGGGGTCTCTCCGCGTACTCCGGCTTCCTCCGACTCTGTTTTGGAAATGTTCAGCCCACCAAAATCAAAATAAATGCAATTCCGAAACTTAGTTTGCTGAGCTGGGCCTTCGCAACATGTGATCGTTCTGTGTTCGTGTCCAGTGTCTGCGAGAATGCGTGTGATTCACATGAGCGTGCTTGTTGGCTTTCGGTCGGGGCGCCTAGAGCCAAATATTTGGGATAAAGCGCCTATATTAATGCGAGTAGTAGTAGTAGTAGTAGTAGTAGACGACCCCCCCCCACACACACACACACACACACACACACACACAAACTAAGGCGTCCATTTTTGAATACTTTTCGACCTCCTCTTTGGGGCGGTTGATCCAAGCAAACGTGTCTTGCAACATTGTCTGCTATAATGTTTATCGCTGTCGCCCTGCAAATTACATCGGACACGTCCTATCAGGCGGGTCATTTTCACCGACCTGATAATTATCGGTGACGTCTACTCACACTGCTCACTACGCATCGTACTGCGTGGTTATCCCCCGTGCCCACTGTCATGCCCCATTAAAGTTACGTTTTTCAGGCAATGACGTGTCTGAGGATGGAAGTACACCTAAGCTGCATTCGTGGGCATAATTAAAAAGAAGAAAAAAACCGACTTTCCAACAAAGGGAAGAACAAAGTTAATCATCCGTAGGGTTTCGAGCGTGGCGTACCAACATGAACTTAAAAACAAGTCACACTATAGTATGAGGTGACAGCGTGTCCATAGAACTGTCTGCGTTCTTCTAGTCGACGTCTGATGAAAGAAACATTCTTACTGTCTGCGGGAATGGAATTTTTCAAGGTTTAATTTTTAAAACGTCCAGTATTATTTCTGGGGCGCGAAAGCCGCGACCGAGCCTTTGTTGGTTATCGCTCGTTTTTTGTTACCGGTGTTAAAAATCATGGACATGATCCAAGCAAACGTGTCAGAGGCCCCACCAGAGTGTTGGGATCGTGGTTTAACTTTGTGGTATGGTTTAATTAACTTTCATAAGAGGGGGGGGGGGGGGGGGGGAGGGGAGCCGGGGTTGTCGAATGGTAGAGCGTTGGACCTCTAATGCTCGGGTCGTGAGTTCGATCCCGTCTGGTGCCAAATATTTGTGCTGACTTTTTCATCGTTGCTCCGTCTTTGATATCAACCTATGTCGTGGAAAAGGACGTTAAACTCCTAAATACCCACCCGCCCACCCTCTCTCTCTCTCTCTCTCTCTCTCTCTCCCTCCACCCGGCCCCACCCCCAGTCACGTGGCTAATCGGTCGAGGTCGTAGAGGATCTAGTGTCATTGGTAGAACTTGGAGAGGGGAGAACCGGCAACAATAACAACAAAACAGACAAAATAAAATGAAGTTTGGAGAAACAACTTTGTAGGACGGGGCCGTTCCTCCTTGTTTGTTACCGGTCTTAAAAACATGGACATGATCCAAGCAAACGTGTCAGAGGCCCCACCAGAGTATTGGGATCGTGGTTTAACTTTGTGGTATGGTTTAACTTTCATAAGGGGGCTACTGCTACCATTTGTACGCCGCTCTGAGCTGTTTCTCGTGATACCTATCATCACACCACAATCAACAACCATAATTATTGTTTCGCTTGTTGTGTTACAATCAGTCATAATCGCCTACATCAAACACACTTACCGTGGCCCTAAACATGAATGGTTTAGTACTAGCCCTAGTAGTAGGAGGAGGAGGAGGAGGAGGAGGAGGAGTAGACTAGTAGTAGTAGTAGCAGTAGTGGGAGTAGTAGTAGTGGTAGGTAGTAGTAGCAGCAGCAGTAGTAGTAGTGGTAGTAGTAGTAGTGGTTGGTAGTAGTAGTGATGTACGTGTACACGTATGTGAGGGGTGGAAGGGGAGGGGGAGGGGAGGGGCGGGGGTGGGGGGTGGTGGGGGATGTGGGGGTGAGCAGGGATGCTGAAATCCTTGCATAAGGGATTACCTTCACTATCTTTATTTTCCGTCTGTGTGTGTGTGTGTGTGTGTGTGTGTGTGTGTTGTGTGTGTGTGTGGCTTACTGCGATAACTGTCGCATACAAGATCCTAGAGACTTTTCTTGTCTGCGTGGTGAGATATCTTCAAACGGTATTTACGGACAACAATGACTGGCCGTACACCAATGTTCCCTCGCAAACAGCAGTAACTAGGCTCGGCAGTTCATACTTAACCCGAAAAATCTACCTCAAACCTGAGGAGCCTGCGTGCTGTCCGCAACTCGTGCAGTGCACGAGACAGCAAGTGATGTTTCGGGTTGAACTGTAAACTGTCGAGGTCTACACAAAGTTTCCGTTTCCATTCGTCCGTCAACACAGGGTATGCAACCTCTCTTCATGCTGTAGTTTGTTTAATTAAAAATCTGTTGTTTAGCCATATACTGAGCACTGCAGTCTTTCAGATTCTGACTTGTATTGTCTGCCAGAGATGCTGGAGCAAGGATATTTGAACTTGTAGAGCACTGGATGGGTGTTCGGGTGTTTGGGAGTTTCACCTCCTTTTCCGCCACTTATGTGTGATACCAAAGACAGGGCAACGAAAAAAAAAAAGAAAAAAAAAAGGCCAGCACAAATATCTCATCCCAGTCGAGATTTGAAAGTCCTACGCTTTACCATTCGGCTAAGCCGGCTCGCCTAAAGAGGTAATTGGTAAAATGGTAATTCTCAGGTTCTGAGTTGATTCCCGGCTGGTAACAAAAAGTTACGCCAGGAAAGTTGCACCCCCCACCCCCGTACCCACCTCCTCCCGCTCATCCTCCCCTGAACCGTCCCTATCCCGTGGTCCCGTCCTTGATTCCGTGTGAAAAGCCAAAACGGAAAGAGAGACACAAGGTCCCAAACAATCAGCCAACAACTTGTCTGGCACGGACAGACATACGTAGACAACCAGTGCATAATACACCCTGTCACAGCAGCTAAGGCTCCGGAATACACGCATGCACACAAACTGACAGAACACTGAAAACACTGGATTAAAGTCTTACCTTAACAACTTCATATACCGCCGGCGGCTGATAAGCAAGCGGTAGTGACGTGGTTTCTTCTTCGACGTCTGTCAGTCAAGCTTCAGCGGCTGAGTTGTCCAAAAGTCACAACCGTGACTGGCAGCAAGTCACGCGGAACCATTGAAACTGACGCACGCGCTTAGACCGCCCGAGGCCGCTGGAGACACTGAAAATCTGAACACTGCTCGATGTTTAGCGTCCAAGAGGGTTGACGGTTCGATTTATCTGAGAGTATGGGAACAGAAAACGAAAGCACACTCCCGTCTCGTGCACTGATAACAAGTGAGCCTACACTACAGACATGCCGGCTTGTTCCTACAGGGGTAGACAACCACTCCTGACTGACACGTCGTGCGCGCGCGTGCAATACCACAGTGCTCCGCCCCCAGCTTTCTCTGGTTGGCTGACGGAGGCGCGTCAATTTCCAGAAATCGGCGGTGAGTGATTCAAGAACTGCGGACGGAGACAGCGAGAGGGACATTCCAACGTGCTCGCTCCTTAAAGTCCTCCCCCCCTCCCCCCCCCCCCCCCCCCCTCCACTATTTCCCCACCGTTAAGTTACAAGTTATGAATGTTGAAGGTAAGAAGACGCAAGTTGGTAGAGAGGTAATGACCATTGCCACCAGTGCAAGAGACTAGAGTTCGAGTCCCAAATCAATACTGGGGAATCGGAGTTTTCAGCTGAAGCTCATTCACATGTGCAAGATCACATTTCTCGAAATTCGAAGAAAAGCCCATATCAGACCGATCCTGTCAGTCGAGGCGCGGCCACGCCGAAAAAAACAAAACAAACCAAACCAAAACAAAACTGATGTCAGCCTATGTCTTCTCTCGGCTTGACTACTGCAATTCCTTGTTGTCCGGCTTACCTGACGATAAAATCAACCGTTTACAGAGGCTGCAGAATAACGCGGCAAGGCGTTGCAGATCCAAGCGAGGCCATGCAAAACCTCTCCTGAGAGAGTTGCATTGGCTGCCAGTGAAGGCTAGGATTGAAAACAAGGTCGCCACTCTATGCTACCGCATGTGTGTGTGTGTGTGTGTGTGTGTGTGTGTGTGTGTGTGTGTGTGTGCTCTTTTACTTTTTTTGTTGTTCTTACGTAGTGTAAATTGAGTGAATAGGTTGTTTTGTTTTCTGTTTTGTTTTTTACTTCGGTTTTAGATTGTAAGGCGCCTAGAGCTCGTTCCCCGGGGATAGGCGCCCTATAAATAATAATAATAATAATAATAATACACGTATTAAGTATGTGGCGCCGATCCTCGGGGGTTCTCTCCGCCCACGTTGGGCATCGGATTTTTCAGTTGAAGCATGTGGCACCGTTCACTGGGGCCGATCCTCGGGGGTTCTCTCCGGGTACTCCGGCTTTCTGCCTCTCTGCTTTGGAAATGTTCAGCTCATGCAATGAGGTCATACAGTGAGCTCAGACAATACATTGCAAATAAATGCAACTCTAAATTCCGAAACTTAAAATAGCTGAGCTGACCTTTTGCACCGAGTGATTGCAATGTGTCTGGTGCGTAAGAGAACGCGTATGACTGATCACGTGAGTGTTAGATACAGCTTGAGCGCATTCACTCACAAACTGGACATCGATACAGTTTACAAATTAGACAGACGAGGAGCGCAGTCACACATTGTTCAAAATCGTCGTACCGGTCCCGCGTTTAGAGGAAGAAATCACAGGGTGGGTGGGTGGGTGTTTGGGGGTTTAACGTCCTTTTCCACCACATACAGGTGATATCAAAGACGGGGCAACGATGAAAAAGCCAGCACAAATATTTAGCCCCAGCCGGGATCGAACTCACGACCCGAGCATTAGAAGTCCAACGCTCTACCATTCGGCAACCCCGGCTCCCCAAGAAATCACAGAGTAAAGGCAGCACAATACACACACGGATTTCAAAGAAAATGCTTTTTATATTCCTATCAAACCTAATGCCGCGCATGACTCATGTGTAAATTTCAACAATTTCCAATATTCCGGGGGAGTCGGGATAGCCGAATAGTAGAGCGTTGGACTTTCACTGCTCGGGTCATGAGTTCGAATCCCGACTGGGGCCAACTGTTTATGCTGGCCTTTTTTTCTGTCTTTGCCCCGTCTTTGATATCACTCTTACTTGGTGGAAAAGGACGGTAACCCCCCCCCCCCCCTCCAATATTCCGGGTTTTTCAAAGTTTTTTTTTTTTTTTTTTTTTCAATGCAGGCAGCGACCACATACCTCTGTTGTTTGCAGCCGCGCATGTATACAAATAGTCCATATGCCAGGTACATTCTTCACTTTTTTGTTTTTGTTTAAGGTGATACCTGGCATGAAACTTATTGACAAAGCCAACAAACAGCACCAGGCTGTCATTTTTACCCTGCACACAAATTTTAATAACGGGCAAAATGTCTGTACTGTATTTAGCGGAATTGTTCCGACATGCCCCGAAAGCGATTGCCGTTGTAAACGACTATTGCCTGGTAGACTGATTACGCCTGTGCACCCAGGACACTCTGTGATTCCACTCCAAGGACGACCGAGAAGCTGGTGGAGTTAAAATTAATGAGACTGCTGAATCACTTCACAGTGTCACTTTGACATCAGTAAAGCCACAGCTTCTATCCTGAGTTTTTCACTGTCCTGAAAGACTGCCTGATGTCTTGGAATGATCAAACTTTAAAATGCTAAAGTTTCTGCCATGAACGCAGCTTTGTAGGTTGCTCTTATACATCGCTCTTCCCCCCTCCCCCCATTCCACCGACACACACAGACACCTTTTAACACCTGGGCCATGTACCCCCCCCCCAACACACACACACACACACACACACACACACACACACACACACACACACACACACACACACACACACTTAACAACAAGCCCTCGTTTGGTTTAGCTATAACAGACTTGAACGGTTTAATTTTGTCGCTTTGGAAGAGAGATATGCACTTATTTGCTCTGCCACTGAAAAATCGCAGGAGCTAACAAATTGTGTACCACGGTATCTTCCACTGTTGAAGCTGCTGTTCTGATAGCTATTAACCCCCCCCCCCCCCCCCGATCCCCCCCACACACACACAGAGGCTATATTTTAAAAAAGTCTCCCCCCCCCCCGCCCCTTTTGCACCTTCCCCCCAACACGGCACACACACACACACACACACACACACACACACACACACACACACACACACACACACACACACAGAGGGAGAGAGAGAGTGGTAGTTATATGAAAAGGAACAAAGCCCTCCCCTTTACCCCCCTCCCCAACACACACACACACACACACACACACACACACACACACACACACACACACACACACACACGCACACACACACACGCATCTCCTCATCACTGGTTTTGTCTGTAAGTCAGCTCCACTACCATCACCAAGGTCTTAATTTCATTACGCAGACGGGAAAGAAATCCTGGCCGAGTGACCACCCGGCGCCTCCATGACCCAGACCCTAACGTCTTCTCTCCGTTTCGTCTTCAGTCCGAGGCTTCACACCACAACATGGCAACCGGCAGGCCAGGGCCATGAAAAATTCACAGGGAATTTCCACCTACAGCGGGCGGGAAAGTTCCTCGACTTGGTCTCTTCGTCTTTAAGCAAATTTAGGATCGGACGTGTCTTTTTTTTCCTTCGCTGGCTGGGCCGAGGAAGTAATATGTGAGGGAGCAATTGTGCAAGGCTTGTATTAGTTGATTTTTTTTCCTTCTTTTTTCCCCCTCTCTCTTTCTTCTCCATTTTCCCCTTTCTTTCTGTTTTCTTTCTTTTATGTCTTTTTAAACAGTTCATTTCTTTGTTTCTTCTTCTTCTTCTTCTTCTTTTTTTTTTTAATCGGGGAGCCGGGATAGCCGAATGGTAGAGCGTTGGACTTTCAATGCTCGGGACGTCAGTTCGAATCCCGGCGGGGGCCAAATATTTGTTCTGGCCTTTTTCTCTTTGCCTCATCTTTGATATCACCCATACGTGGTGGAAAATGACGTTTAACCCTTAAACACCCACCCACCCTCTTTTTTCAGTTACTTCTTCACCGTCTTCTTTTTCTTCCATTTCCTTTTTTTCCTGTTGTCCTAGTCTCTTTCTTCTTCTTTGTCTTTTTACTTTATTGGTTTCTTACTTCTTCGCCATTTTTCTCTATTATGCACTTTTAAAAGCAGTATTACAAATAGTGCAAGGGAAGTCACTCTTGTTTCTTGATCTGAATTTCAAAAGGGGAGATAAGTAAACAATTATCATAGCGGTTTCAAAAACCGTCACGCACATCTCATTTTAGAATAAAATAGAATAAAAATAAAAATACTGCACATAGTGTACTGGTTATCTGCTTGTTTTTGGCGGGCGTGTAAAGCCATTGAACACACACACACACACACACACACACACACACACACACACACACACACACACACACACACACACACACACTAATATAGGCAACATGTTTTTCAATCTGTAGCTTCCACGAGTGCTTCATACGTCTGCACAATGACTTAAAGTTACAGACAATACAGCGACACTGGTTTGTGCGCTGTTCACATAGAGCCAGTGTAACTATAGCGTCCGTATTTAACCATTTTTACCGCAAAGGTTTTCTTTTCCTTCTTTTTTTGAGACGCACCTTCTGAAGGGGGTAATTGTGGACACTGACTCCCGATTCTGCCAGTCAGTTTCTGCTTCAACGACTTCTCCCTGTGACAGCGCGGGCCGGCAGCGACGCTGCACCTGACGCATGCGCACTGGCTCCCAGTCCTCAGCTGGCACGCTCGCACGTGCAGCGTAAGTTAATTAAATCTAGTCTGGCCGTATGTCACAGCACCGCTTCCTTCTCGGTGTCAGACACGAGTGTCTCTTTGTCAGTGAGGATTGAGGGTAAGGGGTGGGAGGGGGAAGGAGGAGTGGTGTTGAGGGGGGGGGGGGCAATGAACCTGAGCAATGTAAGTGTGGGCACAGTAGTAAAAAAAAAGTATATATGTGTGTGTGTGTGTGTGTGTGTGTGTGTGTGTGTGTGTGTGTGTAGAGCTTTGGGAGCCTGAAATTCAGTGTACAGTTCAACTTAAAAAACAACAACAACAACAAAACGAAACCTTACATGCTCTCTGCTTCACCGTGACAGCACGGGTTAGGGCGGACAGCTACAGGCTACCTCATATTTGAGGTGGAGTTTTCGGGCTGAAGCCTGAGCTGAAACTGTCAGTGCTGCCTCTACCGGCCCTCATTGCCCAGTGTGATATCACCCTGACTGATACGGTGGAACAGAAATGACTCCAATAAACCCGTTGACAAGCTTTCAGGAACGTGTTCTATATTACGAAAATAATGTTTGTCACCGTGTGTGTGTGTGTGTGTGTGTGTGTGTGTGTGTGTGTGTGTGTGTGTGTGTGTGTGTGTGTGTGTGTGTGTGTGTGTGTGTGTGTGTCCAGTAGCTATCAGACTGCTAGCGTGTTAGAACAAAAAGGAATACCAACAGATTTTTTCTTCAGTTGCGATCCAGCGTACCGTTGTTTTGTGCAGCTGTTGTCCTCTGTTAGTTTTTGAGACTTTTTTGTATTCCGTGCACCCGGGGTGCCGGGATAGCCGAGTCAGTGGTGGAGCGTTGGACTCTCAATGCTCGGGTCGTGAGTTTGAATCCCGGCTGGGGCCAAATATTTGTGTTGGCCTTTTCCTCGTCGCCCCGTCTTTGATAGCACCCTTACCTGGTGGTAAAGGACGTGAAACTCCCAAACACCCGCCCCACCCCTTCTGTGCACCCAATGGTTTTTGTCGCTTGTTGGGATAGACGGCGTTTCTGTTGTTGTTGTTTGTTTATTTTTTTCAGGAAAATCATTGAGCACTAACCCATGTTTCTTTCCTTAGACGGTTCACTGAGACCCTCCCAAACCTCCACCCCTCATTGATATCTCTCTTAAGTTTCGCTACGGAGCTGCGAGAAACCATGTCAAGGGAAATAATAGTGCCTTCTAGTCGAGGAGACGTGCAGGGTTCACTCCCCTGCAAAAGCGCTTCCAGATTTTTTTGTCCATTGCTTATTAGTTTTACTAAAAATCGAGATGTACCTCAGAAACTGCTGGATTGATTCATCGGTTGTTCGGTTGTTTGCATGTTCGGGGGGTTTAACGTCTTTTTTCCACCACGTACGGGTGATATCAAAGACGGTGCAACGAGGTAAAGGCCAGCACACATCAGTCGGTACAGTTAAAGGGGGGGGGGGGGGTGTGTTAGAACAGATGAAATTTACACGCGTTTTTTTTTTTTTTTTTTTTTTTTTTCACTCCACGGTTTGGATGTTGATAGCATGAATACTTATTCTGAACAGAGTCACATTTTCGGGACGTAGTTGCTCTTATACTTTTGACATAAACCGTACCCCATTACTCAGAGCTCAGCTCTCCAGTAGTCTTAGTAGTGTACCAACAGTCGTAGAAGTTGAATGTTTGACCGCTCGCGCAATGTGTAAACAACATTGTATCGCATAAAGACCTGTACTAATCATCAAGATAGAGTACAGGCGCACTCACGAGCTAAACTGTTCCACAAAGTACATTGGCTTAGGAAAGAAGTTCTAATGCTCGGGTCGTGAGTTCGTATCCCGGCTGGGGCCAAATAAATAAAAGCGACATAGAAGGGACACAAACCACTTAACTTTCACAAAGGACGGCACGGGTCAGCGTTTCGGCTTTCGCGTCCTCAGGACACAAACAAAAAATATTTGGGGCCAAATATTTGTGCTGGCTTTTTCCTCGTTGCCTCGTCTTTGATATCACCGTATGTGGTGGAAAAGGGCGTTAACCCCCCCCCCCAAACACCCGCCCACCCTTAGGAAAGAAGAAAATTAATAAGCTCTGCAAGTCTTCAACGACGTACTGGTGTTATCAAACACGAGACAACGAGGAAAAACTTGCCAGCCGGCACAAATCGCTACAGTTAAGTCAGATACTCATGGATATGTTTACTCACGCCGAAGCACAGTCATAGCTTAGTAATCAGCAAGGTACAGGTAGGTACCTCGAGGCAAACTCAAATTTCTGCCACTGACCGCACGGTCCTACGAAAGGTGTTTTCACAGGCCCCTTGAGTACTCACTGGAATGCTAGTTCTCCGCACACGTGTAGAGGTCTGTTACACTCAGTGAATAGTAATCCGGGCGTACGTAGAACCAAAAGCCTAATGTACTGGATTTCTTTAACATGCATGATTGTTTGCCTTTATATCAGCGTGGATTGGGTATCACGTGACAGGGCTGTGTTGCCATAGAACATTCGATACTACTACTACTACTATTACTAATGAGTACTGTATAGGCGCTTTACCCAATTTCAGGAATCGGCTCAAAGCGCCGCGAACTGAACCCAACACGCACGCTCACGTGAATCACACGCATTCTCTCACACACTGGACATAAACACATAATCACGTGGTGCGAAGGGTCAGCTCAGCTACTTAAGTTTCGGAATTTAGAATTGCATAATAATTTGCAAATTTTGTGCGCTGAACATTTCTAAAGCAGAGGGGGAAGGAAGCCGGAGTACCCGGAGAGAACCACCGACGATCGGCCCGAATGATCGGTGCCACATACGAGAAGGAAAAATTCTTTGCCCCGAGTGGACTGGAACCCCTGGCCTCTCGCATTGGTGACAAGTCTCTTAAGCACTAGACCACCGACCGATACTTCTGTGGCATGATCAATAAATGGATCAGTATATTTTGATTCATATCTTAAACGGGGCTAATTCCATCCATCTTTGCTGAGCCAACTTCAGTTTTTGGAACCGTTTCGCTGGTGAGTGCGCCTGAAATACTCCATCTTGATGATTAGTACAGTTCTAAATGCGATACAATGTTGTGTACACTTCAGTTACGCCAGCGGTCGAACATTCACATTCTACGACTGTTCTTACACTACTGGTGCGCCGGCTCAATGTGGTCGCCGCGTCATCGAGTGCGCGTCTGTTGGCTCAGTGAAATCATAACAGACGCTGTCACTGTCCAGGTGTCTAAGTGGTGTGATGATAGATACTACCAATACAGCTTAGAACGATCTGTGAGCATAAAAAATGTTAGTATGAACCCCTTTAACGTAAGCAGCCGAGGTGGACCTGTGAGTTTGGAAAAAGTTGAGTGGTACCTCTTTAATTAAGCAGTGACCAAGGAAAGCGACAAAGACCAGAGTAACTGGCCAGTGCTCCCTGGCCGTCACGGGTGACTAAGCAGCGTATGAAGTCGGTCGGCCGCTTTAACTGGAGTGATTAGCAAATAAATCCTGTGGCGGCCAGCTACGTGACTCCGGAACACAAGAGAATATTATATAGGATTGAGTTTTTGCTGGACCCTCGGTAGGACAAGCCTTGGATGGTAGAAGACTACAAGCCTTGAGTGGTAATGACAAGCCTTGAATGGTATAAGACTGACAAGCATTGAATGGTAAAAACTACAAGCCTTGGATGGTAAAAGACTACAAGCCTTGGATGGTAAAAGACTGACAAGCATTGAGTGGTAATGACAAGCCTTGAATGGTACAAAGAGGGTGATGTTTTCCACTGTGCAATTACCCAGTACTCGTCACTTTCGAGTTTGTGTTCTGGGGCTTACGGTATCGGCCGTGATTGTAAGCTTCATATTCGTGAGAAACTTTGAAGGTAGGATCTTTGTACATATCTGTGTGTGTGTGTGTGTGTGTGTGTGTGTGTGTGTGTGTGTGTGTGTGTGTGTGTGTGTGTGTGTGTGTGTGTGTGTGTGTGTGACGGTCGGTGTGCGTGCGTGCGTGCGTGCGTGCGTGCGTGAGAGAGAGAGAGAGAGAGAGACAGACAGACAGACAGACAGACAGACAGACGCACGGACGGACGGACTAGATTTTCTGATGATAAATTGCAAAGCTCGGGTCAGGGATAGCAGGCAATTTCCTCAGGTTTGAGAGGATAGTTCGGGCTGAAAAATGAGCTGTACTGTTTGCCGAGAGGGCCAAAATGATATAACTAAGTATGGTGCAGGCTTTACACAATTTCCTTAACTGGCTCAAAGCGCCGCGAGCTGAACCCAACACGCACGCTCACGTGAACCACACGCATTCTCTCACACACTGGACATGAACACATTACAATCACGTGGTGCGAAGGGTCAGCTCAGCAATTTAAGTTTCCGAATTAAGAATAGGATTTATTTTCAAATTTTGTAGGCTGAACAATTCCAAATCAGATTGACCCTCTTTTTTCGGGTAGCGTGTGTGAACGTGTTCTCTCGTTTCGTGTGTCAGTAACATATTGTCAACCTCGCCTCATCAATCATAAGGTTATTCACTGGCCTTGCTTGCTTGACAAACATGCCAACCCGAACATATCCATTCGCAAGCACA
Source organism: Batillaria attramentaria (assembly GCA_018292915.2). Lineage (NCBI taxonomy): Eukaryota > Metazoa > Mollusca > Gastropoda > Batillariidae > Batillaria > Batillaria attramentaria. Next base: position 274,511 of record JACVVK020000455.1, read on the forward strand.
CGTGATCCGTCAACCATCACTGACGACCAGTGTTCAATATGCACGTAGGTTGTGTTGACACGGGCTAAGGGTTTGGATACAATAGTGGAAAATTCGTGATGGTACTAGTGCCATACGATTGCTAGTTGATGTTTTGGAGGTAATATTAATTCATCACCAGCGTCTCACAAGCGTCTTCTCTCTCTGTGTGTGTGTGTGTGTGTGTGTGTGTGTGTGTGTGTGTGTGTGTGTGTGTGTGTGTGTGTGTGTGTGTGTGTGATAGAGAGAGAGAGAGAGAGGGGGGGGAGAGAGTTGGTTGGGTTGTTTTGGAGTTTAAAGTCCTTTTCCACGAGAGAGAGAGAGAGAGAGAGAGAGAGAGATCATTGCCAGCTAATGTGTTTCTTATTTATCTCCATACCCTTTCAACATTTCAACTCATTCTTTTTCTACGTTCGCTTCAAACTTACTCAGCTAACCATGGCGTTCTATAGTTTGATTTTCATTCATTCGCTCATTCGTTTATTCATTTTCCGCCAGGTATGAAATGGACGTATTCACATAGCGGTACAGTGAAACTCGGACTCTCTCAGCACAGACCGAACTCCGCTGTAAGTATATCCCATAAAGTTAAACGCTTCAGGAAACAAATGAATGAGGTGACAACATATTTTCCAAGGAAATGCAGAATGTACGAATTGTCACACACGGTCACAATTATCCACTCACACTGGCGCACGAGTGCACACACACACACACACACACACACACACACACACACACACACACACACACACACACACACAGAGAGAGAGAGAGAGAGAGAGAGACTGACTGAAATCTTATTTTCCAAGGATGAGATCATAGACGCACAGGTCTCTCTTACTGTCTGTCCTTGCCACACACACACACACACACACACACACACACACACACACACACACACACACACACACACACACACACACACACACAGAGAGAGAGAGAGAGAGAGAGAGACTGACTCAAATCTTATTTTCCAAGGATGAGATCATAGACGCACAGGTCTCTCTTACTGTCTGTCCTTGCCACACACACACACACACACACACACACACACACACACACACACACACACACACACACACACACACACAGAGCATACATAGCCTTATATACATAGCATATGCCACATGCAATACCTACAGTAACACACAATCAGAGCATAGCTACAACGCGTGACACTAAACGGCACAGGGGGTAACACACTGAGCAGTAAAACATTAACGTAAGTAATGGAAGTATAGAATATACCAATGGGACGCATGAAAAAGCTATAAGAAATGTAATAAAGGAATGGTTAAAGGTCAGTTTGTGGAAAAATAACGATAAACTTTAGCTTCAAAATCATAAGGGGAGTATACGTAGACTGAACAACAGAGAGAGAGAGAGAGAGAGAGAGAGATGATGATGATGATGATGATGATGATGATGATGATGAAACTTTATTTATCAACGGTAAAAGTTTTGACAGAAATTCGTCAGTTTGCAAACTTGCCGTTGCTAATGCTACAGAGACTGTCTACTAAAGCAATAACAAATAAAAAGAATAGTAATATTTAAAAAAAAAAAGTTTAAGAGAGAGAGAGAGAGAGAGAGAGCTTTCTAACCTGGAACAAAAGCGTAGTGATCAAGAAAATCATTTCCACAAAAGACTTTCCTTCCGTATTTGTGATTTGTTTTCTTCTTGTTTGCGCTAGGGGTCTGAAGCCAGCCCTTCTGTTGACACCTTGATTTCCAAGAGGCGGTTGCATCTGTTACGCACTTGCTCAAAAATGAACAAAACTGCACATTTTCGGGATAACCACACAGTGAACACCGAACGGAACTTTTTCTTGGACTACAGCCACCATCTTGTGTACTGCGCCGTCGAAAAAGTTGGAAGCTCCTTTTGGAAACGCGCTTTCAAAATTTTGAACAACATGGCACCCAACGGCTCACTTTTCGACCAATCAGGACTCAGCGTTCACGCCAACAGCAACGAGGCTATCACGTTTGAAAATAAACCAGAAGGGTGGAAGAGAAACACGCTGAATCAGTCACTGAAGTTTCTATTTGTGAGAGACCCGTATGCTAAACTGTTTTCAGCGTATATGGACAAAATATTTATTTTCTTCGGAGGCAGAAATGGGCGTAGGGGTTTGCGCAGGGCTGGGCTGGTTTCGTCACAGAGAGAGAACCAGTCTGAAGGAAAATGCACAGTGTCAGTGCCAACGTTTTCCGAATTCGTCAACGCTATGATGCTCAGATCGACAGCCCTGGCCGCAGATGGACACTTCACTCCTATAGAAAAGCATTGCCTGCCGTGCGAAATCCGCTATGACGTCATTGGGAAGATGGAGACTTTCCGAAGAGACACGGAATACATTCTCGGCAAAGTCGGCCACAACCTGACGCTCCTGTCCAATGACCCCTTGACCTTCGACACCAAGAGTGACCTGAACATCATGACGGACATTCTTCGACGCATCATGTGGTCACCAGCGTGGCAAGAAAGTGAAGACTGCACTCGCTCAGTCCATTTCGAACTCCTCCGCAGAATGTGGACCGTCTTCAAAGTCCGAGGGATCCTGTCAGCAAACGTGACGTTCCCATTCAGCCGGGGTTTGATGGACACCATTTCAGAATTCCATATCTTGCAGGAACTGCAGCACGCCTATCGGGCCTCCGGCAGCCGGGAAGCGCGCTTGCTTCAGAGAGAAGCCGCCATGTTGGAAGCCTTCAGAACTTTGAGCAACAGCACAATGCAGGCGCTGTTCGAGTTCGTTAAACCTGACTGTGAACTGTTTGATTACCAGTGCCTTCCCTCTGAAAGATTTTCTGGAAAAGGTACACCGGACAAGGATGATTCTTCATATTTTGGAGATTACTGGAATTTACACGGAGAAAGCAGCTAATAAAAGAAAAGGCCACCTTTCATGACAAAACTCGATTCCTTGTCTTAACATTCGATGACAAGCGAACTTGTCATTTTTTAATATTTTTTTTTACACTCGTCCGCTCAGTCAGTTTGTCCGTCAGTTCATGATAATTATTATATGAAGCAGTTTTAAATTTAAACTGGATTCGACATGCAGAGTGACTATGTGCTGATTAATAATGCCATTGGGCCGTTCTTGTAATTATCATGAACGCTATGATTATTATTATTATAATCACTAATTCCCACCAATGTCCATTTAAATAACAACAGAGACAGAGAAAGAGAGAGAGAGAGAGAGAGAGAGATTTATATAATGCACCAGTCGTTGGCTCTTATCGTTGGCCTGTATATTCACCTCCTTCTACAGACGTGTTGGGAGCAGAGTGACATTCAAGACACTCAAACTGTCAAACAAACTGAGTTCGGCTTATATCCCTGTGTTGATATTTTGCACCGACTCCATTCAAAACACTCAAACTGTCGGGGTACAATCACGAAGAGATCACTTGAGACCGGCTGACTTAAGGAGTTAAGTATTACAACTGACCTGTAATGCGAGGGTTGTTTGAAAAGTTCGTAGCGTACAAACGACGCAGTATCTAGAGCATCGTGCCTTTGGCCTTTAGAAGATAACAAATAAAGTGTCATACCTGACGTCATAATAATTATGACGTCATCAGCGATGAGATCAATGCAAGACAGAGCTTTTTGCTTCAAGCACAAAGTAATGTTTTACAGACGAGCTAACACACACACACACACACACACACACACACACACACACACACACACACACAACAGCAACAACAACAACAACAACAACAACAACAACAACAACAAACAGTTCTACAATTAATGAACAAGCAAAAGCTAGTAAGTGTACAACAACAACAACAACTCAGAGGCAAAGCGGATAGACATGATCAAATATCTGCCAGTCGTGAAGTAAGGGAGAGAATCGGGGTCTCTGATTCGGAGTTTGTCGTCGTTCTTGTTTCCCTTACGCGCGTACTTCATATTGCGTTACGAATAACAAGCGCTTTACAAACACCCTTAGGCCGAGAAACATACACAAACACGCACGCACGCACGCACGCACGCACACACACACACACACGCACGCACGCACGCACGCACGCACGCACACACACACGCACGCACGCACGCACGCACACACACATACACACGTACCGTCTTAATAAGAAGAAGAAGGACGACTTATAAGGCGCCTATACATGAAATGAAACAGGCTCTAAGCGCCGTACATCATAACTACATACACCACTTTCATACACACAGACTCACGGAACATTCAACATTGTTGTTAGTTCTACTTTTTTGTATTACGCAAGTGCAGTAGGCGTATTGCAAAACGGACTGGAGAAAAACTAAAGCGCATTAGCAAACAAGCGCAAACGACAAATGTCACCCCCTCAGTCAGGTTACCGTGGCAACGCCGCTCTCCATCCTTCCCTCAGCTGTTTGGAAAGCGTTTTCACCAGCCCGCTGTGTGACGTCACATCCGCCATGTTCCAGTCTTCGAGTGGATCTGTATGGTAGACGTAGAGTTCCCTGGCGTGCACCTCAGTCCAGTTTGCCGTGAAGGTCACAGGGTCATAGGTCACCCACTCAGTGTAGCGATGATCAGTAGTCTGTAAGGTCAAGGACAGAAGACTTAAGGACGCCAAAGTCTCACTTCGATATAGGAGAACGAATTTCCACCAGTAACATAAAAACAACCCAGGAGCTCGGGGTTTGTTTGTTTGTTTGTTTGTTTGTTTGTTTGTTTTTTTGGTTGGTTTTTGTTGTTGTTGTTGTTTGCTTGGTTTTGTAGTAGTAGTTGTTGTTGCTAAAAAAAGGGGAATGAACTGTCAAAAGGCTTTTTTATTTTAAACATTGGAGCAGTGCTGTAATATGCAAAATCGTTGTCTTTGTGGCTGCCATCTTGAATTCTGTACAAAAAAAACAAAACAAATTTGCACAATAATAATTAGTGACGCCCCGTTGTCCCAGCTTCCGAGTCCTCCGTGAGTTCCACCCATGACCTGGGAGGAACACCACAGGAGCTGGCAAAGAGTTGGGGCAGCAAAAAAAAAAATTAGTGACGCCATCAAAAAAAAAATGTTAAAAGACACCAGTGTATTCAAACTCATTTGCGATCTCAATAAAATCATTTTGCTGTTAGACTTTCCCTAGACTACAATTATCATACCCTTTCAGGATGTCACAGGCTACTGCGTTTTTGCTTCAGTCAGCTGAACGCACTCCTGCCTGTACAAGTTATTGCATGTATTTTACGTTAGTGGTATGACGCTCAATACCACCAGAACCACTCGATTTGTGCGCCTAAAACGCTTTAAAAACATTAACATTAAATTTACAAACTGTCTTTTTTTCTGCTCCAACTCTTCGCAAGCTTCAGTGGTATTCCTCCTAAGTCATGGTTGGAATCCACCGAGAGGTCGGAAGCCGGGGCAATTTGTATGATGCATAATGATGATGATGGTGAGACAATACTATGGTGGTCCATGTGGTTTGATCCTGCATGACACGGCCGCATTCCACGTTTCCTGTCATACATATCCCGGCGTCAACGAGACCATGGAACTACGTGTAACCACCCACATCATGAGATGTGTCACGACAAAGGGAACACCCTCAAAGTCGCACCCATGAAGTGGGCGAGTCTCGGCTGTGTGGCAACAGCCTCCCTCTCAGGCCCATAACACACCCGCTCTGGGTAGGAGCAGACCCAGGTCGGAAAAATCCCGCCTCGGTTGGGAATCGGTTGGGATTCGAACCCGCCTCTTCCGGGCCATGCTCCGAAGCGCTAACCACTACACTACTGTTTTTTTTTGTTTTTTTTTTAAACAAATGTATTATCCCTTTTCGGGAAATTCGGGCTGCCTCTGCGGGGGAAGCGCGTCGCCGCGGTGCAGCGCCACCCAATACCTATCCTTTTCTTAAAACAATTTTTTAAACAATTTTTTTAAACAATTTTTCTGGGGGAGGAAAGCCGGATGACCCGGAGAGAAAACCCCGATGAGCAGCCCGGCAGCCAGGAAAAACCGGTATCACATAATTTATCACAAACTCGACCTGGGCTCGAACCCACGCTTCATCGCCGTGACATTGGTGACGGCCGTTCAGTAGCGCAGCGAATAAATCCGACGCGCTACCTAGTACACCACGGCTCATCCCAATTTTTTTTTTTTAATTCCTGTTTTTTGGGATTTTCAAGCAGGTGACAGGCATACAATAACAATATTCAGTACAGACACACATACAATGATACATAAATATATATACATGTCGATAAAAATGCTTTCTCACACCTGCATATAGGTCTACACACACACACACACACACACACACACACACACACACACACACACACACACACACACACACACACACACACACAGGTGCCTGCATCTCTCAGTGCCTATTTACACACACATAATAGTCATTCAATAAGTTGATGTTCATTGTAGGAGTTTTTCATATGGGAGCCAGTCTAATACAAATTTTGGCATTTTGCAAATGGTACCAAATCTGTATCTCTCAACACTGTATCGCTGTTTAAAAAGCTGAATAAAAACATCAATGTCTGGTCTCATCCTTGAGTCTACTTATATAAATATGATACTTGGCAAGTAGTAATAGCAAATCTATTACAATATCTGATTTAAAATTTCTTGCTACTCCGAACAAAACAAAGGTTTCTGTCAGAGATAATGTAGTACAGTTGTCACAGTTTCTCTTCAGCCATTCTTGCAACGAATTCCAGTTATTTTGGAATTCGCTCACCCCAATTTTACCTGGATCACGTAGCCCATAATGCGAATGTCCGCCAGAAGCGGATTGTCCGTGTTGTTCTGGGGAAAGTAAGATGGGCGGGGATACTGGCTGAACACCGCTCGTTTCCAGTGCGTGCCAGGAGAGGGGTGGGTGACGTTCCGGATGACCGGAACGAGGCTCAACCCTTCCGTGCAGAACGCCACGTTGAGATCGTCAGGGGAGCACATTTGAGGCATCTCCAGCCCTGCCAGCTCGCACAGAGTAGGGTAGATGTCCACGGCCTCCACCAGCGCGTCTGCTGTCATGCCTCTAGAAAAAAGGGGCCAAAGTAAATTAGTGCTGAAATGGTCACTGGTTATACGTAACGCGGAGGTGTGCACATGCGCAAGGCAGTCAATTAACATTAGCCACGCCCTCTGATTCGAAATGACGACCCATCTGATTTCTTTCTGCCGCGCAACGCAAAATGTCCAAGACGTCATTTGATGGGAGAAGGTGTGATTTCAAGATGAAAGACATTGACGTCATGTTTTTTCCCCACAAAATGACGTCATGGATTCAGTGTGTTTTTGACATTACACGGCAGCTGTGTCAAGCAAATCGAGGATTCCCTGCTATCGATACAGAGAGAGAGAGAGAGAGAGAGAGAGAGAGAGGACGTTCTGGTAGGGAAACCTCGAGTACTCCGACAGACAATCCCACACACGTGATTTGTCTGTCGGGAGTATTGGCCGGTGCACTGTGATTGGCTGCACTGACTTGTCAGTCAGAATCTGGCTACATGTCAGTTACTAATGATGTGGCTGTGACTACGATCACGGCCGACTCATGCGAAGTTTTGAAATGTGTGTACAGAATCGCTTGGCGACCAGGTGTACCAGTTAGGGCGGCACGGTACACATCGCAAGCTAAGTTAAGTACACTACACATCTTCTATCCAAGGCCATAATTATGACAATGAACGTGTCATCAAAAGTAATAAGAAATTGTACACAAACCTTGGGGTGACCGGTGGTCTAATATGTAGCGCGTCGGACTGCGCTACTGAAAGGCTGACAACGCTGTCACGATGATGAAGCGTGGGTTCGAGCCCATGGTCGAGCTTGTGATATGTAATACCGGTTTTTCCTGGCTACCGGGCTGCTCATCGTGGGTTTCTCTCCGGGTTATCCGGATTTCCTCCCCCAGCAAAATTGAAAAAATAAGAATAGGTATTGGGTGGCGCTGCACCGCGGCGTAGCGCTTCCCTCGGGGGAAGCAGCCCGAATTTACGGAAAGGGATAACACAGTAGTAACAAAACACTAACAACAACAACAACAAAACAAACAAAATCCACCCAAACCTGCCCTCATTCTTCTCCTCAGTAGGATCTTGCAGGTTTTCCCCTTTGCTGGGTTTGTCGTCGTTCAACGTTTGCAGAGCGTCAATGAAGGGAAAGGTTTCCCCAGACTCGGACGACGACGTCTGGTGTGTGACGCCAGGAATGTAAAACATGAGCGGGATGCGCCTGGCGATCTCAAAGTTGCTGTGTTTACACCACTCTTCGTGCTCTCCCAAAGACCAGCCTGACAGAGGACAAGGTTTTTTTTATGATTTAAGTCTGATTACCAGTGCTGCACAATTATTTTAATGTTGTGCAACATCTAGTATGAATACAAGTCATGTGCAGAACCACTACCACCCAAAAGATCTAGTTCCTTAAGAGGGGGTGGGAGGGGGCGGGGGGGGGGGGGGGGGGGGGGGGGGGTGGGGGGTGAGACTGGCTTGCCCCTGAGATAATGATACTGACGAACTGAGTCTGGCATTCTGAACTGTTTCAGATGGCAAAATTGTGTAAAACAAACAAACAAACAAACAAACAAACAAACTACTACTACTACTACTACTGCTGCTGCTGCTGCTACTGCTACTGCTGCTACTGCTGCTACTGCTACTGCTGCTACTACTACTACTACTACTACTACTACTACTACTACTACTACTACTACTACTACTACCACGTGTACTGGCCTCTCCGGCTTGCCCCTGAGAGAATGATACTGACGAACTGAGTCTGGCATTCTGAACTGTTTCAGATGGCAAAATTGTGTAAAACAAACAAACAAACAAACAAACAAACAAACTACTACTACTACTACTACTACTGCTGCTGCTGCTGCTGCTACTGCTGCTACTGCTGCTACTGCTACTGCTGCTACTACTACTACTACTACTACTACTACCACGTGTACTGGCCTCTCCGGCTTTGTGGTCTTACGAGCTGGACAAAAAGGACTATTCCACCCCTCTCCCTCCCCCCCCGCCCCCCAAAAAAGAGAGAAAATAATAATAAAATAAAATAGATAAATAGATAAAATAAATAAATAAATAAATAAATAAATAAATAAATAACATTAAAAAAGAAAAAGAAAAAAAGTGCAAAGTGAACAGCAACTAACCATGGTCCCCATGGAAGGAGATAATGGTGTTGTTGGCAAAGCCCGCCTTGTCCAGTGCCTCCAGTACCCGGCCCAGTTGGGCGTCAGTGTAACTCGTGGCCGCTGAGTAGCTCTGGATCATCTTCATCTGGACGGCGAAAAAAAATAAACCGGTAAAAGACTTTGTGAAGATGGAAGCCTGTCTAAGTTACTAAAAGAGAGAGAAATTGAAATTGAAATAACTTTATTTGAAAACGGTGGAAGTTTTGGTCTTGCAACCAATTTTCAAACTTGCCGTTTTGAAGAACAAACAACTAAACAAAAAAGCCAAATGATCGAACATACTTAAACCTGGAACAACAAACTTCACACACACACACACACACACACACACACACACACACACACACACACACACACACACACACACAATTATCACATGCATGAACTAGTATGTCCATATTTATGTAAACGTGTGGTGCCTATTTTCATGATTATTTGTTATTTGTTGGCTAATAGATATTTGAAGAGGCTGCTTTTAAACGATGAGGCTGACCGACTGTGCCTAACATGTGAGAGAGAGAGAGAGAGAGAGACAGACAGACAGACAATGAGAGAGAGAGAGAGAGAGAGAGAGAGAGAGAGAACGAGCTGGCTCTCACATATACAGGTGGGGATAATGTTATGCTTGTTACCTCTTAAGGGCCCAAACCCGACCACCCCCTGCCCGCCCTAAGATAAGACTGGTTGAAAAGAACAAGCGGCCACTGCACACCAGTAGAAGCCACTTTCAGCCACGATTATGCAAGGCGTGGGCATTCCCGCCTGAGTCGACAGCTGCAGACTGCACAATAGTGGCTTGAGGTGGCTTCTAGTGATCTGAAGATTTTGAGTAAAACTGCGATTTTTTGCATGGACTTACAAGAGTTCATGATAGAGTGTGCATAGACGTGGATTCAAAAAAAAAATGCACCATTCCTTGCTTATTACAAAACCGTAGACTGCAGGTTGCAATGTGCACTGCGCGAATGACATTTGTTTATGTCTTCGTATCTTTCATCGCAAGTGTTGGGCACTTCGGACTGATCCCGTTGTGGAAAGGTAAAGATCCTGTTTGTATTATTATTCCTACCTGAAAGTCCTCTGGCATGGGGCCGTACGGCCAGCTCATGTTGAGCGCCGCAACGTCCTCACTCGAGCGTAGAGCAAAGAAATCATTCCACGCCACAGGAGGCAACCACGAAGGAAAGAAATTGTCCTGCGCTAAGTGTAGCTTGCTCAGCGGGTACAGGTCTGTTTGGCAAGGCAAGGTGGTGAGAACATGTTTACGTAACAGGATGCAGACATGCATGATTGTATTCACACGGAATCAAAACGCCCGTGATTTGATGTTCAGCGGGACTATTCTGTTAGGGAAGCCTCCCCCCCTCCCCCCCCCCTCCCCGAACCTCGCCCCCAATAGGGCCGTCTTCAAATACAATTGTGGCCGAGTCGTTAACACTCCATCTTACCATCAGGGACTCGAATCCGGGTGGTCGAGGCGACAGGCCAGCTCACTCACCACTTGGCTACGTCCCCACTTGGCTCATCCCAAGTTGTTTCATCCCCACTTGGCTACATCTCTATTTGGCAATATCTCCATTCAGCTACATCTCCATTTGGCGTAATCCCTACCTGGTTACATCTCCACTTGGCCATCTCCCCATTTGCCTACTCGCATGCTCACTACAAGACGGCTGAAAACAGCAGAAGAAACTACAGACACCTTGATATTGCTGAGGATATCGGAAAGGTAGGTGTGGTTTGTGGAAGCCCACAGCGAGAAAGAATGGTTGCTCCGGTTGTTTGGTTCTGTTCTGCAGAAACTCCACAGCGAAGTCAGCCACCCCGATATCAGGTAAGGATTTCCCAGGGACCTCCGACAGGTTGGCCACAGGACAGACAAAGTATCTGTGCAGCTGGCCGTCCGCACCAGGGCATACCTGTAAAACAAGGGCATATAAAGTGGTTTAGTTTGTATTGGTTTGCTTTGGGTGGAGTTGGTTTGGGTTTGACTGTAGTTAGCAGGGCCCGTATGTAAAAGTCGAGGTTAGGGCTTTTAGCCCCGAGCTAGAGTCTAACCTCGAACTAAACTAGCTCTAGGGTTAAATTTTCTGTTGTTTATTGTTTTAAATCAGGAAGCGGGCCCATTCCAGGAAAGAGCCTGAGCCGTTAGAGAAGGATTTTTTCCTTCCTTTCTTTGCTTCCTTTTTTTATTTAATTTTGCTTTTGGGTTTCTTTTGTCCTAGTCTGGGTTAGGCCCGTAGCCGATGGTTAAATTAACCAACACTGGTTATCACGGGTTTGCAGCTACGTGGGCTAAGCAGAATGGACTGTATATTAACTTCTGATGGTCCGAACTCCGAGACTGTTGCTTATATACCACACACTGCGATTCCCGTTCTCCGAGGAGTGGTGAAAAGAATGCATCTTTTAGAATGGCCAAGCAGCTGGTCAAACACGGATGAAACAGAATGATTAAAAAAAAAAATCAGGCAGTGCAATTTTCAGTTCTGGGATGCCTAAAAATGGATTGACAACACAATCACACGCCCAAATAGCAAACAAGGAGTTATTAGAACTGCCACGTACACCTAAACGAAACCTAAGTGGAGTTGTGGTTGCGTAGGAGGCAGGAGGGCCAGAGATAGCACACCTTTCCCAGCATGTTCTTTTCTGTGGGAGGATGATAGGCGGGAAATGTCCAGCTGTAGGGATAGTCATCCGTCCCTCCCGAAGCTGACCCTGGGGTAAGCAATAATTTTTGTGTGAACTGTAACGCAGTAGTATAATTAATTATAACAGTAACAGAGTGCGTGATGAGTTAAGGAGGAAAATGCCACCAACGGAACTCTTTGGTTGTTTGCTGAAAGATGCTCTATGTGGGCATAGAGACAATTATCAAACATTGCGGCTTCCGGTAATAGAGAAATACGGCCTTTTTTGAACTTGCGGTACTGTTCTGTATGATCACGACCGTGATTTTTTTTTTTTTAAATAAAGAAACCAGCCCAGTCAGCAGCTTTCGTTCAAAACCTAGCCTTAGGGCAATACTACAGCAATGCGAGTCTTGGCGGTGGTCTGTTGTGTTATATCTAGTTTTAAGTGACTGTTTTAGAGTGCAAAGGCTAAGTGCACTCGAGAAAAAGTTTCTCGCAAATTTGCCTCATGCCTGACAAGCGTATAATAGTGCGTGGTTTCATGACGACTCTCATACTGCATTTTAAAATCACCGGTATTTCATCCTTCATTTCTTATCTCCGTTCAGGGGCAACAGATACACACCTGGATGGAAGATTTTGCCGACTGACTGTGTGATGTAACCGTTGTTCTTGAAGTGCTGTGGCAGCGTCGTGAAGTTGCCGGAGACGCGCCTAAAGTAGGTCACTAGGTCAAAGATGCGCGTGGTGTCGGGCCGTCTGCTTGTTAGGAATGACGAGCGACTTGGGTTGCACAGGGCTTGCTGGAAATAGTAAATGTCTACATTGCTGTTAGTTTTTCTTTTGTAAGGGTGGGTGGGTGTTTGGGGGTTTAACGTCATTTTCCACCACGTAAGGGTGATATCAAAGACGGGGCAACGATGAAAAAGCCAGCACAAATATCCAGCCGGGATAGGGACTCACGACCCGAGCATTAGAAGTCCAACGCTCTACCATTCGACCAACCCGGCTCCCTTCTTTTGTAAGATTACCGTTTTATGTCCTTCCTGCATATACGGGGAGCCGGGGTGGCCAAATAACGGTGCTGGCTTTTCGTCGTTGCCCCGTCTTTGATATCACCCGTATGTGGTGGAAACGGACATTAAACCCCCAAACACCCACCCACCCTCCTGCATATACTGGAGATAATGTCGTTTGAGTATGTGTGTACACGTTGGCAGCTGCAAGTCTTATGCGATAAAGAAGCGTGCATGCGTGCTTGCCTGTGTGTGTGTGTGTGTGTGTGTGTGTGTGTGTGTGTGTGTGTGTGTGTGTGTGTGTGACACTGTATACCTGGACGTACGCGCGCTCAAACCGGACACTCCTACTGGCCAAGTTGTCAATATTTGGTGTAACCATGCCGCTGTCTCCATAGCAACCCAGCTTGGGGCGAAGGTCATCCACCACCAAAAACAGCACGTTGGGCTTCGGGGATGCTTTTGATGAAAGTAAAACCCGTTAAGATATACCCATCACGAAAAGTAAAGGGCCATTTGCAAAACTCGCGAAACGCGAAGATGCAGTGATGACGCAATGCCTCATCGTGTCTCAAGGCAAGGTAAGAAGAGTGAGTGAGTTTTTAGTACTGTAATGCGCAAGTTTACAAAAACACAGGTTTTAAACTTGGCATTTTCTCGGAATCTACAAACACCACAGGTTTTAGATTCCGAGAAAATGCCAATGTAAAATTTCCAAACAGACAGCTTTAGTGACTATATTCGGCTTTGAGTTAAGGTCACACAAAATAATAATAATAATAATAATAATAAGGATTTGTCTGGCGCCGAACCTCCTGCTGGAGCTCTGGGCGCCTCACAATGGTAGGGCGGCAATACATACACATGAAATACGTCACATTACATACACATGAAATACACGTCACATACACGTGACACACACAGCTATGATACATCCTAACACGACATCCTAAAATGCTAAAATGACAATGATGGTAACAGTGATGATAGAGAAGTTAGTCTGTAAAATGATATCCCCCAAACACCCATCCACCCTGTAAAATGATATGTTTTAAAGGTGTCATGGCTTTCTGGTGCACGGATTAAGCGCATTCGATGAAAAGTTTTTCACAACGTTGCTGTATGCCTGAAAAAAACCGTATTGAAACTTTAACAAGCTTACAAAGTATATAATCCTTTTTACAAAACCACCCAGAATCGTAATGCAATCCTTGACCTCTTCTGAACCACACTAACACATGGACAATGTGAAAGACGACGCCGGTGAGACCTTTCAGAGATTGACCGCGTATGGGCTTTCCCGACAGCAGACTTACCACCTTGAACTGAATTAAACTGAACTCACCCGCCACAAGCAGCTCAGAAAAGACGTAAACTGAAAGAATTGCAACTATTGTTCGTATCGCCATTCTGAATCACCGCTTCTGAGTTTCGCTATCAGCACGGGATGTATACATTACCAGCAATGTCAGTTTTGAGGACTGGAGAAAAATAGCGTTGAGAAATGGTACACAGTCATGCTGTCTGTATGCGATAACAGATAATGAAAGAATACTCAGAGATGTAAAAGTACTTGCAATGGGGTCACTTGTCCTTGAACTCGCTTTGCACCAGTTACCCATGTAATCTTTTGACCTGTTTTGCGTTGAACAGTTCAGGCTGGAAAAGCGCAAACACGCAGACTGGCCAAAGAAAAGTACTTCGCGCGCGCGCGCACACACACACACACACACACACACACACACACACACACACACACACACACACACACAAGGCTACGGGTGGACACTGTGACAAATTACAACACACGCAATGCAAGTTATACAAACAACTTTCTATTTCAATTAGCCATTTTAAACAGAAGAGGGTTGTTGAATGGGTTTTTGTGGGTTGGACGTCTTTTCCAACCACGTAAAAGTGATATCGAAGACGCTACAACGAGAAAAATGCCATCACAAATATTTGGCCCTAGTCGGGATTCGAACTGACGACCCGAGCATATAAGGTCCAACGCTCTACCACTCTGCTATCCGCGCTCCCCCTTGCCCCGTCTTTGATATAACCCGTATGTGGTGGGAAAAGGACGTTAAACCTCCCCAAACACCCACCCACCCTCCGCGCTCCCCCATTTTGAGAAGAATGTGACTTGCCTGTGAACAATGCGTAAGATGTAGGCGCACTCAAGCGTGGAAAAGAGATTTCTCTTACCACGAAGACAAAAACAACTGCTGAAGATCAGTGACGCATGACCAGCCATGGGGTGTGACCTGACCATGTTCGCGTATTTTCTCATACACGGGTACCAGGATGTGTTCACGGTATGGGGAGTCAGCCGGTCTCGCGTTACGCCCTGTTTGCTATGTACACAATTTCGTCAGCTTTTTGCGGGAGTACGGTACACATGCATCTGATCAGAGACAGAGAGTCATGTTTTCCGGAAAACATCTGTGTCGTCACTACCATTCAGGTAGGAAACACTCTGTGACTGACTGCCTGTCTTTCTGTGTTTATCTCTGTCTGTCTGTCCGTCTGTCTCTCTCTCTCTCTCTCTTCTTTACACTCCCATTGATATTGTCTTGCTCCTTGACTAGATTGTAGAAGTAGATTGTAGTTCAATA
>JACVVK020000455.1:295000-417500 GCA_018292915.2 Batillaria attramentaria
GATTTGATTTTAGATTTTAATGTTACAAAAGGCACCTTGTAGGTATTGTAAACAATGATCCAGATAGCTTTAAAAAAAAATGTAAAGTGATCCCACGACAATACGATCGTAAGAGAGATTTCACGGTTGGCCAGATATGTGACCACGGTGTCCATCTTTGCTTAAAGGTCTGCAATCTAAAAAAAAAAAAAAAAAAAAGCCGCAAAAAATATGTGTGTGTGTGTGTGTGTGTGTGTGTGTGTGTGTGTGTGTGTGTGTGTGTGTGTTAAACTGGGGCGGTCGGTGATCTAGTGGTTAAGAGACTTGTCACCAATGCGAGAGGTCAGGGGTTTCCCACTCGGGGGAAAATTTTCCTTCTCGTATGTGGCACCGTTCATTCGGGCCGATCGTCGGGGGTTCTCTCCGGGTACTCCGGCTTCCTCCCCCCTTTGCTTTGGAAATGTTCAGCCCACAAAATTTCAATGCAATTCTAAATTCCGAAATTTAAATAGCCCTTCGCATCATGTGATTGTAATGTGTATATGTCCAGTGTGTGAGAGAATGCGTGTGATTCACGTGAGCGTGCGTTTTGGGTTCAGTTCGCGGCGCTTTGAGCCGATTCATGAAATTGGGTAAAGCGCCTATACAATATTCATTATCATCATATCAACTGCTGCGACTGTGCATATAATGCAGGCAACTCTGTCACAGCTGCCGAGTTTTCAGCGCTTCGGAGACCCCTATGAAACCAGAGCGTGAGTTTGCAGTGAGTTAAATTCATTGTGCTTTTGGTCAGGGAGCAAGACACATTGCTACTGCGTCTAGCGGGTGTTGTGTGCTGCACGGGAAGTCTAGCCACTTCGATCTTTCCCGCTGAATGTCAAAATACTAACTGAGCTGTGATATCAAGCTGCCATTGGCTTTTACACGGACTTCAGGGACGCTGAAAACTCTGTAACTGTGACACAGTTGACTGTGTATTTTGCACAGTCGTTGGGTTTCTCTTGTTGTTGTTATTGTTGTTGGTGGTGGTGGTGGTGGTGGTGGTGGTGGTGGTGGTGTTGTTGTTGTTGTTTTGTTGTTGTTGTTTTTATGTTGTTTCCATAGTAATGGAAACAACATAATAGGACGGGCTAAAATTTCCACGTTCATAGGCAAGCATCTGTGGTACAAACGCACGTCACTGCCGATCTCCCGCAGAGACGATTTTGCAAGTGTATGACAATGACGTAAGAAAACTTGCGTCATCGATGCTGACGCGTATGGTGTTCCGAACGCACTTCTCCTCCTCAGTGAGTGCCGTCTGTGTGGATGTGGATGTGCGTGTGTGTGTGTGTGTGTGTGTGTGTGTGTGTGTGTGTGTGTGTGTGTGTGTGTGTGTGTGTGTGTGTGTGTGTGTGTGAATTGTGTCCGGGCCCGTTTCTTCGAAAATACTCAACCGAATGGCTTCAAATTTGGGGTATCCAAATATATCAAAATGTTACATTAGACGATTCAAGCGTGTGATGATTGCTTACGTGATTTGGGAGTTATCGCCCTTTTGAGACAAGTTGGTTGTCTTTCGTGTACAGGCGTAATATTTATTTAAATCACTCAATTTTTTGGCAGTAGATAGCTTGAATACGGACTCTGAACAGAGTCACTACTAGAAAATGGTCGCTCTTATAGTTTTCATGTAAACCGAGCCTGAATTGACATTGCATGTGAACCCAGTTCAGATGCCTATTTCTCCAAAAATACTAAACCGATCGATTTCAAATTTGGGCTTTCTAAATGAATCAAGATTGTTGAATAGAAGGCCCGATCCAGATACGATTGCACACATGATTTGCGAGTTATCGCCCTTTTCAGAAAAAGTGGCTTTCTGGCGTTTAAAGGCGTAATATTTACCTAAACCACTCCATTTTTTGGACATAGATAGCATGAATACGGACTCTCAACTAAGTGAAGTTTGGAGGTTGTCGCTTTTATACTTTTGGCGTAAGCCGTACCTGATGAAAGTGCTGGTGAACACACTTTAGATCTCAAAATCGCTCCTACTATACATAGATAATGAGCCTGGGGTGCCATAAAAAATATACAAAAAAATTAGAAAAATTCACTGCAGCCGTTATCGTCAGTTGACTCGAAAATTTGTACTCACAGCACATTTCCTCTGCAAGCCACACGCCTCACAAACATCGAAGAAGAGACGCACGCGCACTGACGTAAAGTAAGTGCGTCATGTTTGATTGACGTGATGCTGTTTTTTCTTGGGGGTGTCTCGCCACTTTCTTTCGGAATTCCTCTGTTTGGAGACGTGGTGTTGTATTTTACTTATGCTATGTCGCCATCATCGTGCACTCGCAGAGATGATACGGGATACAACAGACTACAACTCCAATACTTTATGAACAGAATATGCGCGGAGAACAAATTCATGAAAGAAGAAGAATCCAGAACGCTGTGCAGGGCTGCTTACGAACTGAACAGGTAAGATCTAGAACATTCCTCAACTTACTGGAAGGCTCGAAATCTCTCCAAGGTGACGTAATCTACTGACGTTACTGCACCAGCATGTTCTGGGATGGTCTAGAAATTATTTTGCATCGAAATGCAGTATCTTTTCGCAAGAGTCTCTACAACTTGACATGTGGAAAGCGGGAATTTCAGTGGGTTTCGTTTTTGCCACTGACTCACACTCAGAAGCATAATGCAAAGATCTTGGAAACATAAAGATAGTTCACTTACCTCCCTTTGAGGGACAACGCGTAAGAGTTGTAGCGCGCATCCCGCAGATCTACGCAGTTGTTTGACCCAACCCTACACTAGCCGCCGTAAAACATTTTAAGAAAATAAACAAAAACGAAGATGTCAGCGTCTCCCCCCATATATTTCGCATGTGTTTTAGGCCTATGGAAAACATAAGTACTCTCAAAGTTCCGGAGGACGAACGAAAGATCTAGTTTGGCTTTCACTGCTGTTCGTAGGCTACGCAGTGCATTTCGTTCGATGTGTTCAAGTAAAACTAGTACGGAACACAGAAAGATCGAATGTGCGAGAGATCCAAAGATGGACGCATCCGCTGAATACTTCCTGCTAACTCAGCATTAATCATATCTGCGACCGACGATCCAGCAGATTCTATGTTGTGATATGGTTTTACAATGGTTAGAATGAAGTTCAGCCGGATGATTTTGTTCTGTGTGTGTGTTCTGAATTTAGATGCAGGTAGACGCTAGCACAATTTAAGTCACCGTGATTTGTAAAGTTGTCAGGGAAAAAAATTACGCTGTATCTGCGTCAGCCGCGTGTGTTTACTGTTAGTTTACACTGCATGCACACGTACCACTTGAGGTCTTTTTTTTTTTTTTTTTGACAAGAAAGCGAAAAAAAAAGTTTGTTTTTCAACAAGAATACCAAAAGAAGTATTTCCCCGTTTATATTTGTCTGTTATTTGAACAATTCGGCGCAGAACACAATTGCATGCTTTTGTGATCGCTTTCCACTTTCCGCCATGCTGTCACTATAGGGGCCAGATCTAGGATGCGCGCTAATGCGGGCAGACAACTCTTCGCGTTGTCCCGCTATATGTCTCTCTTACGAGGGCAGGAGTGACGCGTCTTTCTGATTCCAAGGTCTTTGCATAATGTGTGTGTGTGTGTGTGTGTGTGTAGGGGGAGGGGGGGGGGTGCGTGCGTCCGCGGGCAAGCGCGCGTCTAAGGCGAGAGAGAGAGAGAGAGGGTCTCTTCTCCGATACCAGTAAGCAATCGTCTGTCAGTCAGGTCTGCGGGAAGTAACTCTGTCAAAGGGGAACGACTTTATTACAAGAATTCATTCACCCATGTAGAACCTCGCATACGCCAACAAGTTGTGACGTCAACCAGCTAGGCGAGCTCACACGACCTCATGTGTTTGGGTTTTTGCAAGTGCATAGAGGCACGATAAGGGTTTTCAGTACTTTCTTTATGTCAGCATGCTTGATGTCAGAGAGCTTGCGTTCCGGCGTGTGCGCGCGGGCTGCATACATGACACAACGACTACGACTGTGACTACAGCAGGTCATTGAATGGAAACAACATATTGGGCTGGTGGCCATCTTGTTTTAACACACACTGTTTGTGGCTTTTCCTTGAGATTGCAGGCATTAAAAGATTGAACAATATCTGGCTGGAATAACACCAAAATAGCTCGTAACTCACGGATTTTTCCCCTTTCTCCTTCTATTTAATATGCCCTATATGGCGGTTTTTATTTTGTTTCATGCAATAAAGGGAAGTACATGTAATTGGAGCTCCGTTTGCGTGGGTTTAACAGTGACTATTATCGTTTGGACGTTCTTTGAGCTAAATTACTAATTTTTTTTTAAATGAAAACATTGAGGTGTTGAGACCTGCTTTTGTTTGTCCTAGGGCTCCATGCTTACCGCACTTGCCACAGCTCAGAGGTGGCCGCTAGAGGCGCTATAGAACTAATGGAAACATACAAGATTCTGGGTACAGATGTCGACTGGAACGCTACAACACCTTTGCTCGGTTTGTATAGATCTTGAAACATTCGCTACCTGTCCAAAGGCACTTATTAGCCGGGTAAATATACCCGCTCCCTGTGAACAAGAATCACTGTGCTTCTAGTGAAATAATCAAGCAGAAAAAAAAAAAAAAACTCATTCGCACTGACGGACTATGTTTCTCAGTTTAGGGTGCAATACCGTCATTGTTTCAAACACAAAATGTATGTGAAAATATGTTCTTCCGATTTATCCATACTCATTTCATTTAGCCAAGAGACAATTCTCTGTCTGGTCCCCCAGGACTGTTAGGCCCCAGCACGACAAACGAGGCCATCGTAGTGTCCCGGATGATAGGGTCCATGCCAGAAGACAAGCGCCTGCTACAGATCAGCGGCTCCGCCACGGGGGAAGCACTCTCTGACAGGACGCTTTATCCCAGCTTCTTCAGAGTTATCCCGCCTGACAGTACTCAAGTTGACGTAAGTTGTGTGTGTGTGATTGTACTCGCGTGTGTTAGGAGTTGATTAAGAAGGCTTCCAGGCGTAATAGTCTGGATTAAGCAAACACCACCACCACCAACAACAGTAACAAAACATTTTGATATCTGTTTGTAGTGATGGCAACTGCACGAGCATCCATCACGTGCCATCTTGCCTTTGACATGATATCCATGCACCTTGCAAGCACACAACTCATTCTTGGCCATGTAGTGATTGCATGGAACACACAAAAGAGGCACACGATCGCCCAGCCAGTTTTGAAAAGGTTGGGGTGGGGGGAGGGGGGTGGAGTAGGAGGTAATTTTAGCGACTTTTTTGTTTTCACTTTCGGATCCTTAAAGAACCAGTACAACTTCCGTAAAAGTTTCTGAGCCTCAGATTAGTCTTTGCTGCTTACGCGGCTGAATATAGTTGAAAAACATGTTGAACCACGATGTTTCTTCAAAAGAAAGTTTAATTTGTTATGTGCACTTTCCATTGATACCAATAATCCCACAGCCCCAAATACCCCTATGTCCCTCTTTTGTTCCATCACATATAGAGTACGAGCTTTGTTCTGTAGATGGGTTTGCCCTGTGGTCGAAGGACGCATGCATATACTCAGGGCATCAATATGCCTATATATTCCTTGTTGGCCTCGGGCATCATAGTCTCCACTAAAAATGCTTCAGTCTAGAAACAATTACTACCATGAACAGACCATTCAAACGCACGCACCTGATAAAAAATGTGAATGTCTCGTTTCTGCCCAGGCCAGTGGAGTAATGAACGTCTACTTTCTGTTTAGGCCAGAGAGGCAGTTCACACAAATCCGCTTGCCTCACGTGTCCCACCTCTGTGCAAAACGTCCCAGATTCACTGGCAGCTTGCCTCTTTTTGTGACCGCCTGGCATGTACCTTGACCTACATAATACAAAAATCACGAAAATCACGCTTTTTCATGACAACAAAAATCACTACAGACTAGCACACCTGCCAAACAGGGTATAGGTATACCTCAAATAAACTCTGCACATGGCCCCACGCTCAGTTTGTGTCCTTACGCCTGTGTATCTAGGTCCTTGCAGAACTCCTGGTGCAGCTCAAGTGGAACTACGTGGCCATTGTCTACAACGACGACGCGTACGGGCGACATGCAGCCACACAGCTTCGGGGCCAGGCCCAAGATCGCGGCATCTGCGTCCCTGTCTTTGCTGCTCTGCCGCTTGATTACAAATCAATCCACTTCCGCGACGAGGTGCGCACGATAATACTTCAGATTGATGTCGGGAAAGGCAGTCCCGTCAAGGGAGTCGTCTTCATTGGGAGAGCGATTATTGCCAAGACGTTTGTGCGCCAGCTTGGTGTGGTAGTGTCCTACGTCCGGTTTATCTTTTCCGAAGCTTTGGGACTCAAGAGTGGATCACTCGCTGGCACTACGCTGGGTAAAGGGGCGCTAGCAGCTTCTCCCCCTTTCCTGCCCTTGCCAGAGTCCAGGGACCACTGGATGCGAATTTGGGAGAACAGGTAAGTAAGGCGAGAGAGAGAGAGAGGTTACCACTAACCGGGGCGGTCGGTGGTCTAGTGGTTAAGAGACTTTGCCACCAATGCGAGAGGCCAGATTTGAGTCCCACTCGAATCGAAAAAAAAAAATTCCTTCTCGTACGTGGCACCTTTCTTTTGGGCTGATCTCTCCATATACTACGACTTCTTTCCCCCTTTGCTTTGGATATGTTTTGCCCACAAAATTTGAACTTGAATGTAATTCTGAATTCTGAATCTTGAATAGCTGCACTGACCCCTCGCACCACGTGATTGCGGTGTGTTAATGTCCAGTGTGTGAAAGAATGCGTGTGATTCACGTGAGCGTCCGTGTTGGGTTCAGCTCGCGGCGCTTTGGGCCAATCCAAGAAGTTGCGTAAAGCGCCAACA
This sequence comes from Batillaria attramentaria, assembly GCA_018292915.2. Classification (NCBI taxonomy): domain Eukaryota; kingdom Metazoa; phylum Mollusca; class Gastropoda; family Batillariidae; genus Batillaria; species Batillaria attramentaria. The sequence goes on from JACVVK020000455.1 coordinate 301,883, forward strand.
CAATACACAGTGACGACGACGACGACGATGATGATGATGATGATGATGATGATGATGATAACTTATGTCTCCTTCGATCATCGTCATCAGCCGCCTCTCTGTTCCAGGACAGTGTTTCAGTCAGAAGCATCAAAAAACCCTTGGCTTGCCCGTTTCTACGAAGAAGTCACGGCTTGTACACTCGCGGACGAAGGTTGCTGGGAAACAAATCGTGGCAGCGAGTCATTGGTCGGTGGCAGTAGCCAATGGCTGTTCGAGTACTACATCGTAAGGGCAGTTGCCGTTTTTGCTGCCTTTTTGAAAGACCTTCACCGACGGACCTGCGCTGTCCCAGGGGTGTGTTTGAGTCTGAAAAACACACTGAAGGACCGCGGAATACTCCAGGACCATTTCCAGAGTCACACCTTCAATCTGGAAAGCGAATTCTCCAGAATTTCCTCTGCCTTCATCGGACAGGCCTCGCTAAGCTTCAACGTGAGGTCTGGGGACATCGTGAACGGCAGTGACAGGCACTCACTGTATGACATCTATAATTTCCGCCAGTGCCAGGAGTCGGAGTTTTGCTTCCAGAAGGTAATTCCTTTAGGAAGCGCTAAGCGCTAAATAACTAACTAACTAAATCCTTTGGGTATACTACCCCCAGCCAGTCCTCCCACCCCCTCCCTGCTCATTAAAAAACCCCAAGCAAACATACAGAACAACAAAGAAAAACAAACTACCCCCCCCCCCCCCAATAAAAAAACAACACACACACACACACACACACACACACACACACACACACACACACACACACACACGCACGCACGCACGCACGCACGCACGCACGCACGCACACACACACACACACACACACACACACACACACACACACAAAACACACAAAAACGGTCGAAAGATGAAATATTTGATTGCTCTTATTTTGCTTTGGCATTCATGTTCAACTACAATATAGAAACTTGCTCTATGACATTGCTTACATTTTTGTCTTAACGTAGGTGCATCGATCACGCACAAGCCAGAAAGCGAACAAAAAAACACCATCACCAATAACAATGAAAAAAAAAAAAAAAAAACCTTGAAAACAGATTATCAATTTTATTTACGTAGAATACATCTTTCAGGTAGGCACCTATACCACAGACAAAGAGCTTGACTTAGATACGTCAGAAATCCGAGGCTACAGCGATGACGGGGTTGCCTTGACGTGGGCGGAATTTCCTACGTCACAATGTCTTGATGGACATGACTGTTTGGAATGCCTGCCCAAAAGCATTCCTGGACAGATCGTCTTCATTCCAGGTGAGAAGGAAAATAAGCTGGTACATCCATCTGTCCTTTCCTAAATGAAGTATTTCCATGTTTACTTGGCCTCAAAGAAACCAAGGGGTGAGCGGTGGTCTAATAGGCAGCGCATCGGATTTAGCCGCTGCGCTACTGAACGGCCGTCACCAATGTCATGGCGATGAAGCGTGGGTTCGAGCCCAGGTCGAGCTTGTGATATGTGATACCGGGTTTTCCTGGCTGCTGGGCTGCTCATCTGGGGTTTCTCTCCGGGTTATCCGGCTTTCCTCCACCAGCAAAAATTGTAAAAAAAAAATATGATAGATATTGGGTGGCTCTGCACAGCGGCGACCCGCTTCCCCCGGGGGAAGCAGCCCGATTTTCCCGAAAGAGATAATAAAGTAGTAAAAAGAAAGAAACAAAACGAAAAAACAACAACAACAACAAAAACATGTTTTCGCCTGTAAGTGAGGCTGTACACTCGAAATACTCCATCTTGTCATGATTGGTGGAGCTCTTAATGCGCCACAACGCGGTTAAACTTTGCGCGATGAAATTGTCAAATTCTAGGACCGAGTGGTTGGTCTTGCCGATCCATTCCATTATGTATATTTTTACGTTGTATGTATGTATGTATGTATGTATGTATGTATGTATGTATGTATGTATGTATGTATGTATGTATGTATGCCTGAGTCCTGTAAAAATTGTGTGTGAGCGATCATGATGTATGTTGGCCGGTGTGGTGAGCTTGATTTATATGTTAATTTCTTGTTTCATGTACCCCCAACGGGGTTTTGAAATAAACTTTGACTTGATTTGACTTGACTTGACAAGCCTTTCGCTCAGTGTATTAGTCGCGTCATTGTGCACCCTTCTGTGGGCTCGGTGCCAGCATTCCAGATGCTGTCACTGTGCAGGTATCTGAGTGGTGTGATGCTGGACACCATCAAAACAGTTCGGTACGATCTGTAAATGTCAAACTCTTCACGATTGGGCTGCTTTGAGAGAGTGGGTGTTTCTCTTCTCCGATACCAGTAAGCAATCGTCTGTCACCTGTCAATGAGGCCTGCGGGAAGTAACTCTGTCAAAGGGGAACCACTTTGTTACAATTCATTCATTCACCCATGTATTACCTCGCATACGTCAAAAAGTTAGTGACGTCAACCAGCTAGGCGAGCTAACACGACCTCGTGTGTTTGGGGTTTTGCGAGCGCATAGAGGCACGATAAGGGTTTTCAGTACTTTCTTTATGTCAGCATGCTTGATGTCAGAGAGCTTGCGTTCGTGTGCGCGCGGGCAGCATACATAACACAACGACCACGACTGTGACGACAGCAGGTCACTGAATGGAAACAGCATATTGGGCTGGTGGCCATCTTGTTCAGATGCCTGTCAGTATGTTGATGCGGTCGGTTGTCTAGTGGTTAAGAGACTTGTCACCAATGCGAGAGTTCATGGGTTCGAGTCCCACTCAGGGCAATGAATTTTTTTCCTTCTCGTATGTGGCACCGTTCATTCGGGCCGATCGTCGGGGGTTCTCTCCGGGTACTCCGGCTTCATCCCCCTCTGCTTTGGAAATGTTCAGCCCACCAAAATTGAAAAATAAATGCAATTCTAAATTCCGAAATTTAAATGTACAGCTGAGCTGACCCTTCGCACCACGTGATTGTAATAATTATGTTTATGTCCAGTGTGTGAGAGAATGCGTGTGATTCACGTGAGCGTGCGTGTTGGGTTCAGTTCGCGGCGCTTTGAGCCGAATCATGAAACTGGGTAAAGCGCCTACACAATACTCATTATTATTATTATTATTATTAACTAAGCTGTCACAGCGTTGAGGCCATTACAGGCTGTAGATCCCTCCAAAAAGACCACTTTTTAAAGCCAACACAAAATAGGTCGAACGAAAACGTCTGCGGTTCTTTAAGTATTCACGATGTAACATGTATTGTGCTCATTATTCCGCGGGACGCGATTGGCTGAATTCTGGGGGCTCGACACTTTTGATTGACAGTAATGGAGTCGTTAATTGTCATCGTATGAGAATTAGCTTTACTGCCTGATTCACCCGGTCGTCTTTTTCCTCTCTCAGGGGATTTCTACTTTCTCGCTGTCGCGCCAGTTCACGACAGAAGCAGAGAAGGGGCCCTACACTGTGGCGAAATCCGTACCCTCAGCGGTTCTGATTTAGTGCAGAACGTGATTTTTGCAGTGGACCAGGTGAACTCCAAGAGCCGGTCTTTCGCTGGCATCTTTGGAGACAAGAAGTTGGGTGTTATAATCCTGGATTCCTGTTACAGGTAAAAGAGAATTTCTTTTTTTTCAAAATTGTGATGACTATTATTTCATCCTATTATTTCATCCTTATGTCAACATTACAGCTTGTGTTGAGTCAAAGTCTGAACCACACAGAACCATGACCTGAAGCTGGAATCATCCACAAGCCGTCGGTTATACCTTTTTTTTTTTTCCTTTTTTTTTTTTTTTACTACTTTATTATCCGGGGGAAGCGCGTCGTCGCGGAGCAGCGCCACCCAACACCTATCCTATTTTTCAATTTTGCTGGGGAAGGAAAGCCGGATAGCCTGGAGAGAAACCCACGATGAGCAGCCCGGTAGCCAGGAAAGACCGGTATCACATAATTATCACAAATCTCGACCTACCTTGGCTTGAACCCACGCTTCACCGCCGGCATTTCAGTAGCGCAGCGGCCAAGTCCGACGCGCTACATATTAGACCCACCCAGCCACCCAGCCAACCACCCGGCCAACCACACACACACACACACACACACACACACACACTTTGCAAGTTTTCCGTTTTATGGATTCAAGTTTGTTCCGCTTGGCCTTCCGATTTTTTGAATCTAGAATGTGGCACCCTTGTTTCCGGACTGGTAGTCCGGAGTTGTCTGGGTACTCCAGCTTTCTCCTCCTCTTTCTGAAACCTATTCACTAATTCAGCTCCACAAGAAAGTCCTTATTATTTTAATTCTGAAAGTTCAGTAGCTGAGTTGAACCTTTTTCCGCCACGTGACTGTAATGCTGATGTTTAGTGTGTTGGCAAGCGTGAGCGTGCATGTCGGGTGCATCTCATAGCATTTTGGGCGGAGCAGCTCAGCAAAATGCCTGTTTGAGTATGCGATGTTACACTCACATTGTGTCTTGGCTGATTCGCATGTGACAGAGAGCTGGTGATCAAGGAACGGCTGATAGAACTCTACAACGGCAAACTACTTCTTCCGGACGGAACCAACAGCTCCCAAATCTTGCCCTTGATCGCTGGTGTCGTCGGGGGCTACTACAGCACAACCAGCTGGTGTCGTCGGGGGCTACTACAGCACAACCAGCTGGTGTCGTCGGGGACTACTACAGCACAACCAGCTGGTGTCGTCGGGGGCTACTACAGCACAACCAGCTGGTGTCGTCGGGGGCTACTACAGCACAACCAGCTGGTGTCGTCGGGGACTACTACAGCACAACCAGCTGGTGTCGTCGGGGGCTACTACAGCACAACCAGCTGGTGTCGTCGGGGACTACTACAGCACAACCAGCTGGTGTCGTCGGGGGCTACTACAGCACAACCAGCTGGTGTCGTCGGGGGCTACTACAGCACAACCAGCTGGTGTCGTCGGGGGCTACTACAGCACAACCAGCTGGTGTCGTCGGGGGCTACTACAGCACAACCAGCTGGTGTCGTCGGGGGCTACTACAGCACAACCAGCTGGTGTCGTCGGGGGCTACTACAGCACAACCAGCTGGTGTCGTCGGGGGCTACTACAGCACAACCAGCTGGTGTCGTCGGGGACTACTACAGCACAACCAGCTGGTGTCGTCGGGGGCTACTACAGCACAACCAGCTGGTGTCGTCGGGGGCTACTACAGCACAACCAGCGTTGCTATATACGAGGTTTGTGAAACCCATGCACTTATGAAGCCGAAACTGAGGAGTTTATTAGTACAGTTTGCATATCCTGTACAATTACACCATCGATGGGGGAGCCGGAGTGGTCGAATGGTAGAGCGTTGGACTTTTAATGCTCGGGTCGTGAGTTCGATCCCGGCTGGGGCCAAATATTTGTACTGGCTTTTTCATCGTTGCCCCGTCTTTGATATCACCCTATGTGGTGGAAAAGGACGTTAAACCCCCAAACCCACACCCACACCATTAATGTCGGGAGTAAGACCAAAGTGGGTGGGTGTTGGGTGGGTGTTTGGGAGTTTAACGTCCTTTTCCACCACATAAGGGTGATATCAAAGACGGGGCAACGAGAAAAAAAGGCCAGCACAAATATTTGGCCCCAGCCGGCGGGATCCGAACTCACGACCTGAGCATTGAGAGTCCAACGCTCTACCATACCAAAGTGGATCTCGTCTTCATCCCGAAAACATTTGTGTGTGTGTGTGTGTGTGTGTGTGTGTGTGTGTGTGTGTGTGTGTGTGTGTGTGTGTGAGAGAGAGAGAGAGAGAGAGAGAGAGAGAGAAAGAGTAGTTTGAATTTCGATCTTCTATAAAAGGCTGAACACATTTGTTTTTTAAGACAAGCCAACAGAAGAGTATCATACGGTTACTGTGGCATCTGTTTCTAACGGTTAGCTAACTCGCAACGGTGTATTGACTTTTAAAACAACAACAACAACAACAACAACAAAAGCGTATCCTTGACTTGTTTTACACAGGTTTTGTCCAAATTGGGCACGCGTTTTGTTCACGTCGGGCCGTCCAACACTAGCCCACTGTTCAGCGACAAGACGGTGTATCCCTACTTTCTACGCATGATCACAAAACAGGAGGAGTTCAACCGGGCGCTGTTTAGTTTGCTGCGAGAGTTACAGTTTCATTACGTGCAGGTTTGTATAGTTTCTTTTGTGCTTGTGGACAAAAGGCCTTAAGCTCCAGAAACCAATCCCTCCCCCCCCCTTCTCCTCCCAAACTCCCCCTCGACTAAATTTGCTGCACATCCTCCTCTCCAACACACACACACACACACACACACACACACACACACACACACACACACACACACACACACACACACACACACACACACACCGCTTCATCTGCCAAGTCCCCGCTAGATCAGCATCTCATCTGTGACCAGCATTGCTAAATAGACTTCACATTGGACTGCATGGACTAACAACAATTTTTGTACGACACCTAGGTGATCTATGACCCAAGCGACGTGTACACCTCTACGGTGAGGGACGGGATGAATGCGATTGCCCCTCAGTACAACATCTGCATCGCCCAGAGTTTGCCCACCAAATATGAGGACACTGACATGAATCTGGTAAATCAAATAAATGCAGTATACAACATTAGACGTAGCGAGCGGAGGATGGATACGTACTACTACTACTACTACAACTACTACTACTACTAATGATTATAACATTAATAATAACATAAATAATAGTAATAATAATACGCTGGATAATGAATCGCTGGCCAGACGGGAGAATTTCAAAGAGAGGGAACAACGCGTGGTTTCGTTAAAAAAACAACAACCAAAAAAAAAAAAAACCAGATCGAGCCTTCTTGACTACCTGCTGATCACAGAGCTGAGTCATATTCCTATACAATAATAATATAGCGCTGTAATCGTTTAATAGATAATAGTTCTAAGCGGTTTAAAGTAGAATCAGCAAAAAGGAAGAAATATATACAAACATATCAGCCATAAGGTGAGGGCGTATAGGCGCAACGACACACACACACACACACACACACACACACACACACACACACACACACACACACACACACACACACACACACACACACACACACACACCTTGCAACCAGCAATCGGGCTGAAAAAAGATTAATGTTATAATAATAATAATAATGACTGATAAGGCGCCTATACATGAAATGAAACAGACTCTAGGCGCCGTACATCATAACTACATACACCACTTTCATACACACAGACTCACAGGGAACATTCAAAGTTAAACAATATCTCACAACAAGCAGGCTAACACTGTGTGGAAGGGCAGAGTAAATCAGTAATCAGTTTCAAATAGGTGGGGTTTGAGGCAGCGTTTCAAGCTGGCACTGGACTCTGTGTGTCTAAGTGGTTTAGGAAGTTGGTTCCAAAGAGCTTCAGCCTGAAAAGGAAAAGGATCTCTGACCATATGGCCTCAACGAAGCCATGCGGAAACACTGTTGGCAGCAGGTAAAGGAGACACAAAGCCTGGAGAGACCCGTAAGAATAGGATGTCCGATGCAAGGAACTTCACTCGTGTAGAGTACTTACTTCCCCGTGATCCCTGTCTGTCTCAGTTCTTGTTTTAGTTCTTACTGAGGGGGTGCACAGAACTTTAGTGTCAAAGGAGCTACGTAACTGCCTGGATGGAGTGTAACAATGAAGGAGTTCAGAAAGGTAGGAAGGTCCAGTGCCAGAGAGAGATACATGACAAATGGACAAATGTTATTACCATTATTATTATTCTCTCTCACTCCAAAGATACTGAATCGGATGAGACGAAAGGGCGCAGCCTCCGTCGTCATAGTAATCCTGGTCCCCCAGCACATTGAAAAACTGATGGACCGAATTCTTCCGGAAATGACGTCAACGGACAAGTTCTTCTTCATTGGTGGTTCGGCTTGGTCCCGGATAGAGGCTGTGTTTCGAGCAAGAAGTAGCAAAAGACTTCTAGGTACCTTGTCCTTCTCTCAAGAGTTACCCCAGGACGTGCGCTTCAACGATTACTTTGAGAAGGTAAGAGTTTTGCCTGCTGAACTGATCATTATCAAGGTGTATTTAAGCACTCGATTAATAGGCTGTTTCTTTGCATCTGGATTTGTGAGTTTAGTTGTCAGTCTAGCTTAGCAGCACACGCAGTCACATTTAGGCATTTTCAAGCAAACTGCGCAGGACTTAGAGGTTTTAATAAGTACCTTGGTTTTGTAAGGGGGCGGGGCTGGGGGGGGGGGGCACCTGAAACGCTGGCCAGACGGGAGAATTTCAAAGAGGGGGAACAACGCGTGGTTTTCGTTTAAAAAAAAAACCCAACAAACAAACAAAAACAAAAAAAAACAAAAAACAGATCGAGCCTTCTTGGCCACCTGCTGACCACAGAGCTGAGTCATATTCCTCTTTATGTCTCCGATGATTTTATAACTGACATGCACAATCTGCTGTATGCTGCTTCTGTTTTTGACACTCAGGTTAAAACACCAGCAAATACATAAAAAAACACGCAAAAACACTTTCGATCACTGGTAGACTTTTTTCCTGAAGGTGGACCCACTGACGTCTCGCAACCCGTGGCTGAAGTACTTTTGGGAGAAGCGTAACAGGTGTTACTTTGACGGGAGTTTCCTGCGAAAGGACAAGACAGGGCCGTGCACCCAACACCTGACTCAAGATTACAGGCAGGATCCGTGGACACCGTTCTTCATCGGTGTCCGTCCTGTACAGTGGACCAGATAAGCATTAAAAATAGCAGTCAGCCATGTATCGAAAACAGAAAATGCACTTCTCGTGCATATGGCACAGACATATTTTATGGGTAAAGCAAATTATGTGCCATCTTTCATATATAATAGCGTTTGTTTTCAGAATTTTCTGTGTGACGAGGTGACGTCAGAGAGACTGGTTGAAGCGCTGAAGACGGTGAAACTGGACCTGTACAACACGGGGCAGCCCGTCAAGGTGTTTGACGATAACGGGGATGGAGACATAGGTTACACTGTCTTTCAGATATCGCGCGGGGATGCTGCCGACTCTTTGGAATATACTGAGGTAAACACTAAGAGGGGAAGCTTGTTAAGGGAAACTAGCAGCAATCGCTTAGGGGAAACAGTGACAGTGAACCTCGATTTTTGAACGGTAAAGTTATTTGCAAAATCACCATTTTCAAACTACCTATGCTATTGTTGTGAGTTGAGAGAGAGAGAGAGAGAGAGAGAGAGAGAGAGAGAGAGAGAGAGAGAGAGAGAGACGGTGATGATGATGATGATGATGATGATGATGATGATGATGAAACTTTATTTCCCAACGGTTAAAGTTTAGACTGTCCCGAACGTCAGTTTACAAACTTGCCGTTGCTACACACTCTACTAAAACACACCTAGCAAAGAAAATTAAAACATTGAGATCAAATAATTATTTTCTGGTGACTCTCTCTCTCTCTCTCTCTCTCTCTCTCTCTCTCTCTCTCTCTCTCTCTCAAGCACTCATCCGCATACGCATGTAATCAAGATTTAACGTGGACTAGTACATGTACCTGTCTATATATACATTTACATTTGAAATTTAAAGAGAACATGATGGCAGAGAGAGAGAGAGAGAGAGAGAGATAGAGACAGAGAGGCTATACGTTTAAGAACACGCCAATTTTGTATTAAGGCAAGTATTGAAAAATTTGATATGCGAAAAACAAAACGACAAACAACAATAAAACGACCCTTTCATCACGTTGTTAATTACCCTCGCCTCTGCCTCAGCTGAACAGCCAGTACAGGTAGTTTGTTGTTGTTGTTGTTGTTGTTGTTGTTTTGTTTCTTTTTTGTGCTGTTGGACGAGTTCTTGCCCCTCTCTCTGTGAGCATAGTTTTCTTAGCATATATTTTGAGTGTTGGGTTTCAGGTATGATCTGGCCCCCATATGACAAGAAAATTTGCATAATGATCGTTTCAGGTGGGCCGTTACGAGCACGGCAAGCTGACGTTAGACAACAAAAACGATCTTTTGGTTGTTAGGACCGGACACAGGTCAGACTGCCCTGACCCAGACACGTGCCGCAAGTGCTTTCCTTCAAGGGAAGACAGGTGACTCTCTCTCTCTCTCTTTCTGTCTGTCTGTCTGTCTCTCCCTCTCTCTCTCTCTCTGTGTCTGTCTGTCTGTCTCTCTCTCTCTCTGAGTGTCTGTGGGTCTGTCTCTTATATTTGTTCGTCATACGTAGTGGTAGTACTGCCCCACATCTCTTTCCTTCTATTTATTGTAGTAGTTAGCAGAGGCAGGTACTTAAAATGGCGATGTCATGGACTCTGCCAGAATTCTCACCGTTGTACATGAAAGTTTCACTGATCACTGATCACTGTCTCTGTCTGGGGGAGCCGGGGTGGTCGAATGGTAGAGCGTTGGACTTCTAATGCTCGGGTCGTGAGTTCGATCCCGGCTGGGGCCAAATATTTGTGCTGGCTCTTTCATCGTTGCCCCGTCTTTGATATCACCCTATGTGGTGGAAAAGGACGTAAAACCCCCAAACACCCACCCACCCACCCTGTCTCTGTCTGTCTGTCTGTCTGTCTGTCTGTCTGTCTGTCTGTCTGTCTGTCTGTCTGTCTGTCTGTCTGTCTCTGTCTGTCTGTCTCTCTCTCTCTCTCTCTCTCTCTTAGCCGCGAAATAGTCTTTGCCTCACATAACTCTCTCTCTCTGCTTATTTTTCACAAAAATAAATATTAACAATAAAGAATCACAACATAGATTTCCCCATTTTGCAGTGACGGCCACACTTGCAGTATGAAAGGTTCTGTCGGCGACTCTGACATCAAGACAGTCATTATCCCCGGTGTCGTCACTATCGTTATTCTTCTCGTCATCGTCATAGTTTTTGCAGTTCACCTGTGTAGACAGCGACGATCCAAAACTAACACAGATATTGACTGCAGCACGTCGCCTGTATACCACGTTCATTCTGGACATGAGAGTAAGTGACACTTTTGCATAGCTACCTGGGGAGCCGGGGTGGCCGAATGGTAGAGCGTTGCACTTCTAATGCTCGGGTCATGAATATTGAACGGGAAAGTTCAGAGTGGGTTGGGTGTTTGGGGGTTTAATGTCCTTTTCCATCACATAGGGTGATATCAAAGACGGGGCAACGATGAAAAAGCCAGCACAAATATTTGGCCCCAGCCGGGATCGAACTCACGACCCGAGCATTAGAAGTCCATCGCTCTACCATTCGACCACCCCGGCTCCCCGGGAAAGTTCAGAAGCCAGCTTCAAGTGCGATAGCCAATAAAACGTGACGTCAGGGCCCGTATGTAAAACTCGAGGTTAGTTTAACCCAAGGCTACGGGCCTAACCCAAACTAAGACAAAAGAAACCCCAAAACAAAATTAAATTTTAAAAAAAGGAAGCGGAGAAAGAAAGACAAAAATCCTTCTATAACGGCATAGGCACCTTGCTGGAATGGACCCGCTTCCTGATTAAAAGAAAAAAAAAACCCAGAAAATTGAACCCTAGAGCTAGTTTAGTTCGAGGTTAGCCTCTAACCCGGGGCTAAATTCCCTAACCCCGACTTTACATGCGGGCCCTGGTGTTGACGTATTACAACCCAGCCACAAAGACTAATTCGCGGCTAGGTGTACCTGCGCTGCGTGAAGAAAATATTCAAAACCAAAAATGTAACGTTGGACAACTGATGGAAACTGGTGTACGGGGCAGTATACACCTAGAACATGAAGGAGACGCTGCACCTTCGTGCTAATATATTGAACGCCCGGTTACAGAAAAAGCGTAGAAAAAGCGTAGAAAACAAATAGCAATTACAACTAGGTAAAACAGACATAAATACTAAGCGCATTTACAGCAAATACAACCCCGAGAAGAGAAACTTGGGCAATGGGTTTCTAACTAAACGTAACCACCACTACCACAATACCAGTTGCTGAAATTTGTAGTGAAAATGTTCTAATACTATGAACGTTAGTCAGTGTTATTTGTGAACCGAAACTTTGTTTGTTTGATTCTTACTAGGCCACCCAGAGGTCGTCCGCAGCCCGTCCCGGCCCGGCACATGGGGAAGGCAAGGAGGGCTGTCAATGCCAGTGGCTCATAGCATGCCAGAGATGGTTTCTCCGAACGCCGAGCTTGCTTTCCGCGGTGCACACAATATGGTGGCCAACTGGACCTTAGCTCGGCGGGATTCAGAGAACCCTTCAGGCTCGGCTTACGACTTTCTTGACCTCAGATCTAACACAGCGTCTCCTGCCGATAGACCGCCATCACGCCATCGGCTTGGATCCAATGGACATCCGGGTAACGCTTCTATTGGTGAAAATAGAATCACCTCCCCTGACGCCGTGAGGGTTCTTTCTTCTCAGTCTGGCAGAGTTTCATCCTGTTATCCTTCTACGGCTTGTTCTTCAAGAGTTTCTTCCCCCGAAACCTCCGTTAAATCCCTTTTTCGTGATGGTACGGTCGTAAAAGAGCCATCAGAGATGGCTGGTGTTTCCAACAGAACACATTCTTTTGACACTTTTGTCATTGCCGACGCTGACTTGCCAAGTGGCGCCTCTGGCGATGGTGACGTAAGAAGCGACAGTAGCGTCCGCAGCGAAACCGGCACCTGCAGCAGCGGTGAAAACCCCACTGTCTGTCGTATCAACTTCGCCAACGGTCAGAGTGATTCACTGCCTGCTGAGCATCGGGGGCCAGGATCGGATTCTTACCTGACTCCGATGTATGTTCCTGACACAGATGGAATGTGCACTTGTTGAAAACTTCTCCCACTTCAGGGCGTATGGTATGGTATGGTATGGTAGACTTCTCCTCGGCGCATATATCCGTCTCTGCTGAAATGCTCACGGCGCCGCAGGGCTGAAGGACGAAGCAGTGAAAGCGTGCTGCCGCTAAGCGCTACTTTATGTGCAAACCTCCACCCTGCTATTCACTCTGGTGCGTGCGACAGTATTTCTGTTTACCACGACACCGGCCACAGCCTACTCTTCTTCGAAAGATGAACGTGGGATTTTTAGCGTGCACACTTGATGTATGTGCGTGCGTGTGTACACGAAGGCGAGACAGGCACCGTGAACGAGTCTGCACACGGATCTGACTCGATATTTTAAGGGAAAAATCCCACCATATTCCTGCCTACCGGGGACTCGAACCTGGCAGCTCAGGATCCAAATCCCTGTCGTAGGGCGTAGTATTAACTGTTGGTTTCAGCAAGTTTGTTTGTTGCATACGGGTTGTAGTAACGTAACAATTTATTAACGCACAGCATATGGTAATACTCATGGTGTGAAGAAATACATTGTGACAGTATGGCAATGGCAGATTAAATTGATCCGTAATAATGATAAATCAACACTACAAGAGAGAGAGAGAGAGAGAGAGAGAGAGAGAGAGACGGGTGGGGAGTCTTTGTGTACTAACAACGTGAAAAATAAAATCTCCGTCGGGATGCGTTAGACTCTGTTAAGAAAGTACCGTTTAACTGATAACGTGCTGCACGAGTTATGAAATCCTGAACTTTACTGAAGATATTTGATGATTATTAACAAGACATAGGAAGATCATTAACTGTTAACTAACCTCTTGCGTGTCTTGTTTTAGTTGCAGAATTTTATGTGTGTGTGTGTGTGTGTGTGTGTGTGTGTGTGTGTGTGTGTGTGTGTGTGTGTGTGTGCTTACTTGAATGTCAATTTTGTTTATTTCTCCTGTTGTAATGGCGCCTGGAGCTTCTAATGAGGGACGAGCGTCACATTCAAATGAATTTTACCATTATTATTAATTGTCGTATTGATCTTACGACTGTGTGACAGAGTCATTTCCGGTAAAATGAAGGCATTTTAACACCAGTATCAACAACAAAAACTACTGAAAGAGCAACAGCAACAACGGACAGAATCGACATAATACTTCCTGGTTTTCCCAAGCAATTCGTATTCATATTCATCGCCTTGATTTTCGCGTTAGACTCTAACTGTTACCTGTTAACATTAGACTGTTATCGTTGTCAGTTCGCCCCCCCCCCCCCCCAGTAAGAACTAAAACATAAGGTCAGAGATCATTTTCCTTTCAGGCTACAGCTCTTTGGAACCAACTTCCTAAACCACTTAGACACACAGAGTCCAGTGCCAGCTTCAAACGCTGCCTCAAACCCCACCTATTTAAAACTGTTTACTGATAATTATACTCTGCCCTTCCACACCGTGTCAGCCTACTTGTTGTGAGATATTGTTTAACTTTGAATGTTCCTTGTGAGTCTGTGTGTATGAAAGTGGTGCATGTAGTTATGATGTACGGCGCTTGGAACCTGTTTCATTTCATGTATAGGCGCCTTGTAAGTCGTCATTAGTATTAGTATTAGTATTATTACAAGCTTACGACATTAATCCGATTTATCAATTATTATGAAACTGAGCAAGACGTCTTAACGGTGAGACTGAATTTTAAAAAAAAGGTTTAAAAGTGATGCAGCTCTAATCTTTTAATTTAGCAATGCGTCATAGGTAAATACATGATTGACTTCAAGCGACTGGTTACTATCTTCTATATGTACACAATAATTTGGAATATAAAAAAAAAAAAAAAATAAGCCTGTAGAAATATATTTGTATACATAATTTCAAAGATCATCTTCAGAGACTGAATTTGACAGGATACATAACCTGTAAAAAATATATTTGTATACATAATTTCAAAGGTCAACTTCAGAGACTGACTTTGACAGGATTTTCGTCAGCTTAATCTATAAATACACAAGTTAGAGAGAAAATATATATGGCAAGTTTCTACAGTAATCGTCAACCAGTCAAGCATAAAACCCAGCACAGAAAGAAGGGGTTGTCTCGGGAATTATTTTACATACAGACATCATCAGTATAGTTCTGACTATCATTTTGATTGGGGTGTAATTACGTGGTCATCTACACAAGCAGGTCGGCAACGGAACATGCCAGTTAGAGGATGTGCTACACTGCAGATTAACTGATGTTCGATCGGTGGTTTTAACTCGACTGGTGCAGTGGCAATGGTAGAACTAGGGAGCAACTTGTCGAATGCTCATTTGTGTAAATTTGACATGGGTTTTTGAAAGCATTTCACTTTACTTGAAACGTAAATCCTGCAACCGCTATTGGCATATCTTATCTTAAACACACACACACACACACACACACACACACACACACACACACACACACACAGAGACACACACACACACACACACACACACACACACACACACACACACACACACACACACACACAGTTGATCATTGGGCATTTTTCTTAGTTGTGGACGATTATGCGTTTATCCCCCCCCCCCGAAAAAAAGAAGAAAAAAAATACAACACCCACCAAACAAACAAAAACACCCAACAAACAAACAAACAAAATAACCAACCCTAAATACAAAAAAATGAAAATCCAAATCCATCCCTACTACCAAATCCAAGTTCTTCAAACTGATGAGCATCTGCTGCTGCCGGTCTATAGCGTAGCGTGTTTACGGTTTGCAAGGAGAGAGATAAGGATTGAATTCACGCTGGGAAGCCTGTGGCGGGGGTGCTGGCAGGTGGGCTGGCATGGGGGGCTCGTAATCCTCCGGCTGTGGCAGGCTCTCCACCGGAAGCGAGAAGAGCACCCCGCTACTGCTGGCGTCGGCGGCAGACGACTTGCTGCCTCCGCTCGGGAACCTATCGTCGAAGGCGCTTCTATCGCTGGATGCAGGGTCGGGCGCGCGAGGCCTCAGAGCCGGATCGGTGGCGATTCGCTTTGTTGTCGGACCTTCGTCAGGGACTTTGCCCACGATGTAGTCGTAGTCCCCGTTGTTGTCTAGATCATCCAGGCTGCATCGGCGGTGCATGGCTGGCAGGCTGTGAGTCACCGGGACACGCTGTTTGCCTCCAGCGTTAGACCTGCTGTGATGCACATCTACACACCCACACACACACCCACACACACACACACACACACACACACACACACACACACACACACACATCAACAGGCCTTGATTCTCTTAGTCTTCACACAGTACTATGTAAAAGAGAACACTTCAGTTCGAATATGGTCGAATATACGACGCCTCGGTACAGACGTTTTGGGGTCAAACATCCACCTCCAGGGTCTCACACTCATTTTGTCACTGTCGAGATTTGAACGCCTGACCTTCGGATGTCGAGTTGGTTGAGACACCCAACTACAAATGTTTTTGGACTTGCCCTATACGAAAGTGGATCCATAAAAAGTTACCGCCGAAAACCGTCGGCTACTGAATTACCAAACGCAGTATAGAGAAAACCTCACCCAGAGTAGACAGGTGTGGAAGACCATTCGTGTTAGGGCGCCGTCGCCTGCGCAAGACCACGATGATAACGACGAGGATAGCGATGATAACGACCAGGATAACGATGACAGTAATCGTGGCAATCAGAGCCGAATCAGAGTCGCTGCCGTTGATTTCCTCGGGTTCGCTGTTTAGCATAATGAATCAAAAAGAAAGACACCTCAAATGAACAAACAGGTAAGTGGGCGCTGCAAGGGAGAGAACTGTGCTTGTATGGGAGAAGTGATCAGATCCTAGTAAATTACGTAAAGTGGTAGTTTGTGAGTAGCAAAAAAGTTATGGTTCCATGGGGGGGGGGGGGGGGGGGCATCAAGGGAGCTTTCAATGCAAGAAGTACGACATGAGAGAGAGAGAGAGTAATTCTCTTATTCCAAACGGTACGTTTTCAAATACACGCCATTTTGGTTTTTAATTTAACATTTACAGCATAAATGGAGGAAAACTAAGAATTGCAAGATAAGGTGTAGGCTGGGTAAACAGAGACATTGACAAATGACAAATGTTTCATTTAGTTTCGGCTTTTCGGGTAAACAGACAGAGGGAGGGAGTTACCCGCGTTCCTGTGCTCTCATTCCGAAGCATTTGTCGCACGTGGCCTGATTTGGACATTCCCCTTTGATGCCGTTCCTCACAACCCACAGCGCCTCCTGGTTGTGCAGGGTCACGGAGCCCTGGTCGTAACGACCTACCTAGTGTCCAAGTACAAAATAAATATATCAAATATGAAATGAAAAGAATTCTTCTTGAAACCTTATCTTGTCTGTGTCTGGTGCGTGACACTTAAAGGCACTGAATCTCTCTCTCTCTCTCTCTCTCTCTCTCTGTATAAACGAGTGTGATATATATATATATATATATATATATATGTGTGTGTGTGTGTGTGTGTGTGTGTGTGTGTGTGTGTGTGTGTGTGTGTGTGTGTGTGTGTGTGTGTGCTATGCCAGGTGTCAATTTTGTGTCTTTTTTTCCGTGTATGTATATTTATGTAAAATGTCCAAAAAAACAAAAAAACAAAAACCCAATTTTTTTTTTTCAAATGCGAACTTATATTCTGGTGTGTAGTAATCATGATCATATAATACCCCCCCCCCCCCCACAAACACACACACACTTCCCTAATCCCATTAGATTCAGCCGCAGACCGTAAATGCGGTTAAATATAACTTTTGGGTCGTGCTTTACATAAACGGGTATCATAGAGAAGTTTCACATGTCACACCCTTCCTTAGATTGTAACTTCTCTGCTATAAAAAAAAAGTAAACTTATGACTATTTTCTTGCACACAGTACCAAAAGCCAATCTGTGAAGCTTTTGTTTTGCATGAGACGTACTGATTGCAGCAGAACCAGCACCAGTTCTGACCTCTTTATATTCCATGGGTTCAGCGGGACTGTCCTGTGAAATCTCGTAGACTTTGATCCTAACAACTCCATCGCCGTTGTCGTCAAACACCTGCTGTCTACGTCCTTGGCCGTACAGATCCAGCTTGACCGTCTTCATGGACTCGACCAGTTTGTCGGATGTTATTTCGTCGCAGAAACTGGCCTGTAAATCATGATCATATTCGTCATCGTCGTCTTCATCCATCAACCAACACCCTGTCATCATCATCACCATCATCATCCATCAGCCAGTCTTTGGTCATCATCGTATCATCCATCAACCATAATCGTCATCATCTGTCAACCACTCCATCAGTCGTCGTCGTCGTCGTCATCATCATTATCATCATCAGTCGTCGTCGTCCAGTCCAGTCCAGTCCACCAGTCATGACCATCCATCAACTAGTCCACCAGTCATCATCATCATCATCATCATCATCATCATCATCATCCATCAACCAATCCACCAGTCATCATCGTCATCATCATCCCTCAACCAATCAGTCATCACTAACAAACCCTCTTAGTGTCCGCATCAGAACTTTGAGAAAAGACGGGTCTTTGACAGTGGCGACAAACTGGAAGAATTATCTGTGATGCAATAATGGAATTATTGACAGTAAGAAATTGGGAACACAATAGACTCAGTAAAAAAACAAAAACAAAAAAAAACGGACACACGGGGATAGCTAGGCCCTTACTCTGTTTCCACAGTGAGTTTCCATGGCAGCATCGAGCCCAAGGGCAAAGGCATACACGGTCTGGATGTAGAAAGGTGTCCAAGGGTCCTGCTTGTAATCGGTGGTCAAATCTTCAGGACAGAGATCTGTCTTGTCCTTCCTCAGGAAACTCCCGTCGAAGTAACACGCCTTCCGTAGTTCCCAGAAGTACCTCAGCCACGGGTTGATACTGTTGAGTGGATCTACCTGCACGTCAACAAAAGGTATTGAGCTCTGTTTGGTCTGTATGCCTTTTTTACGACCCAAACGTTGTCCACTCACGTGATTTTGTTGTTGTTGTTGTTGTTGTTGTTGTTGTTTGTATGTTTGTTTGTTTGTTTGTTTTTGTTTTTAAATATTATTATCGTGCATTTTGTTATTCCGTCGCCAACGATTTCCGGCGTTAACTGTTCATGGAACCCTTTCTTCATACCTCTCAAAGAGAAAAAGTTGATCCTGGCTTTTACTGACCTAATATTTTTCATAACAGTTGCAGCTTTTATTTTCCCCATTTCATCTTGGCGCAAATAAAACAAGTCAAAATCGACATTTTCACTTTTTTTTTGTAATCTTACAAGTTCTTTTAAAAGAATGTATTAATTTCATAATAATACTTTGACGTCAGCTACTGACGTCACCGTTTCTTACCCTGTCATGAAGTGTAAGAGTCGACGTCAGTTGCTGAGCGTGATTACCTTTCACGTCATTGTTAGTCGCGACTTTCTGGAGGTATATCTTTTGCTAATTTTGACACTTCATATTGTTTACAGCTCGTGTTTCACTAAAAAAAAAAAAAAAAAAATCACTCACCAAGAAGGAACGTAGAACCCCGACTGTTATGAAATAAATTAGGTCACTATGCCAGCATCAATGTTTTCTCTTTCATACGTATATGAAAGTGGCTCCATTAAAAGTTATCGCCGAAGATCGAGAACCGAATTACCAAACGCACTCTACCTGAAGTGGGTGGGTGGGTTTTGGGGAGTTTAACGTCCTTTTCCACCGCGTATGGTTGATATCAAACACGGGGCAACGAGAAAAAGGCCAGTACAAATATTTGGCCCCAGCTGGGATTCGAACTCACGAACCGAGCATTGAAAGTCCAACTCTCTGCCATTCGGCTATCTCCGCTTCCGGCACTCTACCTGAAGCAAGTAGTCAGGGAACCGCTGATCGAGAGGCAGGTCGAGAAAGACAGTGAGAGATCCTTGAAGTCGCTTGCTGTTCTGTGAGTCGAACACCTCCGTCCTTTTGCCCCAGCCATCGCTGCCGATGAACACGAAGTCATCGTCCTCGGACAGCTGAGGCAAGATGGCGTCTGTCAGGTTCTTCACGTGCTGGACGATCAGCAGGACAACCACGACGCGGGCGGAGCTGTAACTTCTCATGCTGTCGCGCACCTGCAGTTGAAGACAAACAGTGTGGTTCATTTGGCAAGCCAGTCGCCGCGGAAGCCTTACCGGAATATTTTTTGGTATAACTGTGATTTTGTACATATTTATTGGTAATAAAAATTATTGAGAATTGGCGACCTAACTTTTTATCGACCATGGAGACACCCCCCCCCCCCCCCCCCCGATCGGCCCGAATGACGTCCGGCTGCAAGAATTGGGTTGGGTGTCTCAGACTTACACTTACTTTTATCAAGTTCCCGTCCCTGTATGCGACGGTGGGGATGTTGTTGGCAACACACACACTGTAGTTCAGACTCAGTTCATTCAGAGACTCCTTCATCGTGAGGGAGTAGACATCCTCTGGATCGTAAATCACCTGCAACAGCACTGCTGTCATGCTGACTGCTCAAACAGCTATTCAAAATTCAGATTAGAAAAAAAAAAAAAAGCACCGTCTCCACCACCACCACGCCCCCTACCCACCCCACCACCCCCATCCCAAACCACCACCACCGCCACCACCACCCCCCACCCCCAAAAGAAAAAAGAAAAAAAAGAAAAAGCAAAAAGAAAAGGAAAAAACGAAAAAGAAAAAGGAAAAAAAACATGCAAGAAACCCAACAAAAAAACCAACAACAACAAGGAAACAGTAGACACAAAGGTACCGAAGAATAACAACAAAGAAAAAAAAAAACCCTCATCGTACCTGGATGTAGTTTGAGCCCAGTTTCTCCACAAGGCCAAGAATGGCATAAACAAGAGGTGTCACGATGCGCATGTAGAAAGGGTAGGTGTCTCGGTCACTAAGCACCGGGCTGGTATTGGTCGGACTGACCATCACAAAGGGTCTTTCCAGTTTGGACAGCACCTGCACATTTGAACGAGCATCATAATAATATTAAAAGATCTCGTCATCATCATTATTATTATTATTATTATCATTATTATTATTATTTATTTATTTATTTATTTATTTTTTATTATTTATTTATTTATTTATTTATTTTATTATTATGATTTTTTTGTTTTTTTTTTGTTTGTTTTTTTTTGGGGGGGGGTATTTTTTACTTTTATATCTGTTACAGATGCATATCACAGCCACAGTGACAAAGTAACATTAATGTACAATATTTGCAGAAGTTCAATATTTGCTTCCATCTGTGTGATTTCTGTCTAATACCTCATACATGGACACGCTGATGTCACTGTAATAGCCGCCGACAAATCCAGCTATGGAATCCACTATGCTGGAACTGTTGGTGCCATCCGGCAGAAGCATGTTCCCCTTGTACAGGTCTATCAGCCGCTCTTTGATCACCAGCTCACTGAGAAGGACAAGCAGAGCAGACTAGTTTGAAATCGGCTATCCCGGCTCTCCCCCCCCCCCCCATCTCCCTTCCCCCCGCCAATAAGGAGAGACTGATACATTGTATAAGTAAAATCATGAAGATACTAAACCCAATGAGAGAATCAGGTTGAAGCTGTCGTTTTTCTACACCTACTTGTAGCACGAGTCGATAATGATGACGCCCAGTTTCTTGTTGCCAAAGATCCCAGAGAAGATGTTGCCAGGGCCTGTCTTGCTGTTGACCTGTTCCAATGCGAACAGCACGCCCTCTACAAGGTTCGCCCCTGTAAGGTTACGAATGCCGCCGCATTGCAGCGACCCGTCTGGGCTGTGTACAGGCGCGACGGCTACGAAGTAGAAATCTCCTGTAATACGTTAAAAAAAAATCACCTGCGAAAATGACAAGGGCAATAAAAAATTCAACAATTTTAAACTGAGTAGTCTGGAGGTATTGAATGTACCATGTTCTGATACATAGGACAACAACGCTAACACTAACTACAAAAAAATTAAATGCCAAGATACATAATTAACATGTAGCCCACAGGCCCGTAGCCACGCCCTCTCATTCTCTATAGGAACCCATCTGATTTTTCTGCACGGTAAGTCCTTGGCGTCATTTGATGGGAAACGGGGTGATTTCCAGATGTGTGTGTGTGTGTGTGTGTGTGTATTTAGGAGTTTAACGTCCTTTTCCACCACGTAAGGGCGATATCAAAGACGGGGCAACGAGAAAAAGGCCAGCACAAATATTTGGCCCCAGCCGGGATTCGAACTCACGACCCGAGCATTGAGAGTCCAACGCTCTACCATTCGGCTATCCCGGCTCCCGTTTTCCAGATGAAAGACGTTGACGTAATAGACGTTTCCCACAAAATGACGTCATGGATTTATTGTGTTTTACCATTGCACAGCAGCTTTGTCAAGCAAAACGAGTGTATCCTGCCATCGATACAGAGAGAGAGAGAGAGAGAGAGAGAGAGAGAGAGAGAGAGAGAGAGAGAGAGAGACACACACACACACACACACACACACAGAGAGAGAGAGAGAGAGAGAGAGAGAGAGAGAGAGAGAGACACACACACACACACACACACACACACACACACACACACACACACACACACACACACACACACACACACACACACACACACACACACACACACACACACACACACACACACACACACACACACACACACACACACAGAGGACGTTCTGGTAGGAAAACCTCGACTACTCCGACAGACAAGCCCACTCTAACTGGCTGAACTGACTTGTCCATCAGAACCTGGCTACAAGCCAATCATGAATATGATTAGTCTTTACCCTTCACAAAGACAACTTCTTGTGAAATATCCTGGGGGAGACACTCTCTACAGTCGTGGTCATCCTGACACTGAGCGGTGGGAAAGTCTGGCCAGTCCAGCTGGTTTCCGAACGCATCGTACCCTTTCACTAAGGTGGTGTTCAGGCGCAATTCTTCCTCTGCGATGAGGCTCCCAACCTGCAATTCAATTACCAGATATGAAAATTCGAGACTGGCAATGATTCTAGAGTTCGGAAAAAAACTCGATTTTAGTAAACAGTGTGTTAATGTTGTAATTTTCCTACCTAGGTCGGGTTCTACCCAGAGCGGGTGTGCTATGGGCCAAGTGGAGAACTGAAGGCTGTTGCCACACAGCCGAGACTCACCAAATTCACGAATGCGACATTTGAGGGTGCTTCCCTTGTTACAACACATCTCATGATGTGAATTATTACACGGCAGGACCCGGGCATGGTCAAAGCCAGGATATTTATGACAGGAAGTGTGAAATGCGGCGCTGCCATGCACTCTCAAACCACATGGACCTCCATACGCACATCCTCACTCTCATCATCGTGCATAATAAAAATTGCACCAGCTTTCGAACCCTCCATGGACTCCACCCATGGCCTGGGACGAATATCACTGGAGCTGCCGAAGAGTCGGGGCAGAAAAATAAGTAAATAAATAAAATAATAAATTAATAAATAGGCCCATGATCACCTTTTTGAAACAGAAGTCATTGCCCACGCACTGCTGGAAGTTGTAGACGTCATACACAGACCCGCTCTGGGCGTTGTTAGCGACGTCCCCAGTTTCGGTGAAACCCACGGAGGTCTGCCCGCGAAAGGCCGTAGAGATGCTAGAAAATTCTTCCTCCAGGTCAAACGTGTTCGTCTCTAAAGTCTGCTGGATCTCGGAGCGACGATCCAACAACATCTGCTTCAGACCCGGACACATCCCCGCCTGGCCAGCACCGCAAGTGTCCTGATGCAATTTTTTCAACAGGGCGGCAAACACCGCTGCGGCTTTGACCTGGTAGTACTCGAACAGCCATTGGCTGATGTCATCGTCCAGTGTGCTACTTCCACGTGTGCGTTGCCAGCAGATTTCGTCGTCCAATCCACAGCTCGTCTGCTGCTGATAGAGACCGGCTATCCACGGATTTCTTGCGGCCTCTGTCTTGAACACTGTCCTGTTGCAAGCAAGCACGAATCTCCCACCATGAATACCTACGGGATATTTGTTTTGTTTTGTTTTGTTTTGTTTTGTTTTGTTTTGTTTTGGTTTGGTTTGGTTTGGTTTGTTTTGGTTTGGTTTTGTTTGGTTTTGGTTTTGGTTGACGCTCACTACATCAAAAAGACATGCCCTTACCAAACTATACACTTCTTAAAGTATGCTATCTTATCCCGCCAAGCAGAGTCCACTACTTACACTTTGCCTCGACGTTAGACCCCGAGACTTACTCAAATGTAAATGTATAGTGCGTTTGGTAATTCAGTTGCCATGGTTTTTTGTTGGGTTTTTTTTTTGTTTTTTTTTCGCCGGTATTTTTTTATGGTGCAACTTTGGTATTCGTACGTTTCAAAGTGGAAAAGTTGATCCTTGGCAACCTTGAAGTACCAAATGCACTCTACATAATTATACAGTCGGCTTTAAAACAAATCGTCTGGGAAATGTGCAATGTACATAAAACGTGAGACACGACAAATATAAGTAAAAAAAAAACAATTTTGTTCCTAAACAAATTTAAAAAAAAAATGTACCAGTTGCTCCAGAGTTGGGACCAGTAGTCCTTAAACTCTGGCAAAGGGAGGTAAGGTGGAGAGGCAGCCAGAGCCCCCTTCCCCATCGGATCCATGATTGCAGTCTTCCGCAGTCCGAGCCCTTCGGAAAAGACGAAACGCACGAACGAGCGATCCACTCTTTCCACGAACTCCTTCGCAGTGGTCGCGCTGCCGATGAAGACTATCCCCTTGACACGACTGCCACTGCCTCTTGCGGCGGTGATCAGCTGCCTGATTGCTCTGACCACGTCGTCGAAGTTTTCTGATTTATAATCGAGCGGAAGAGCTTCGAAAACTGGGACACAGATGTCGCGCTCCTGGGCCAAGGCTCTCAGCCGTGTCGCCGCCTGGCGGCCGTATGCATCGTCATCATAGACAATGGCCACGTAGTTCCAGTTAATCTGGATAAGAAGCTCGAGCAACACCTTAAAAAAAAAAGAACAGAAAACTGCAAAAGAACCCAAGCGGCATAGGTTTGAACGACTCCTAGGTCCTTTTGTCAAATGACGGTCAGTTCGATGGAAAATGGAAATTAGCCCAATACACAGACAAAACAGTCAGAACCAAGAAAATCTTTCCTTTTTAAAAAAAATTCATTTCTGTTTCCAGACTGACCCAGCAACGGACATAAGAGACATCACTAGTTTCGGGTATCGCCTAGTTACCTCCTCTGTCTCTACTGAGCAGTATGTAAATTCAAGGGCAGAGAACCAGCAGGAACCATGAGAAAGGCTACTTCCAACTTGCTTCCCCTTATGTTTTGAGTGGTAATTCGGAAACAAACCTTTTCGTACCTAAGAGATGATCAGATCTTCGCACACATAGCACCCTTTTTTTTTTCTTTTTTAAAGGACGCTTCATAGTAAGAAAGCAAACCTTCATACCTTCACTTGGGTGCTGTCAGGCGGCATAACTCTGAAGAAGTTGGGATAAAGCGTCCTGTCAGAGAGTGCTTCCCCCGTGGCGGAGCCGCTGATCTGTAGCAGCCGCTTGTCTTCTGGCATGGACCCTAACATCCGGGACACTACGATGGCCTCGTTTGTCCTTGAGGGTCCCAGAAGTCCTAGAAAGCAAACATTACTGATGAATATAGCTAGAAAAATGCTATAAAATCACAGATATTTTTAATTTCATCTAACCATTTCTATCCATCATTTATTTGGGGGGGGGGAGGGGGGGTACGGTTTGTGAAAAGTAAAGTAAGCATAGATGGCACATGTGTACAAATCAAATTTCTTTTTTTTTTCATTTGAAAACAAAATGATATTGACTGTGTTATATACACATAATTCTTAAGAGCCCGAGTGCGACCACCCCACTACCCACTATTTGATAAGACTGGTTACAAATAACAGGCCACCGCACACCAGTAGAAGCCACTTCAAGCCACTATTACACAAGGCGTGGGCCTTCCCCGCTAGGCCCGAGACCACAGCAGATTGCTTGAAGTGGCTTCTAGTGATCTGAAGGTTTTAAGTAATATTGCGATTTTCACCGGCCCCCGTAGTGTAGTGGTGAGCACTTCGGACCATGGACCGGGAGACCCGGGTTCGAATCCCAGCCGAGGCAAGCGGGATTTTTCCTACCTAGGTCGGCTCCTACCCAGAGCGGGTGTGCTATGGGCCCGATGGGGAGGCTGTTGCCACACAGCCGAGCCTCACCCACTTCACGGGTGCGACTTTGGGGGTGCTTCCCTTGGTATGACACGTCTTATGATGTGGATGATTACACGGCCGGCACCGCAGGTGCCGTAGTTCCCGGGCCTGGTGAACGCCAGGATATTTATGACAGGAAGCGTGGAATGCGGCCCTGTCCCGCAGTCCCAAACCACACGGACATCCATAGCATCATCTTACCATCATCCTCATCTCCATCATCATGCATAATAAAAATTGCCCCAGCCTTCGAGCCCTCCGTGGGTTCCACCCATCACCTGGGAGGAACACCACTGGAGCTGGCAAAAAGAGTTGTGGCAGCAAAAAAAAAAAAAAAAAAAATGCGATTTTCGCATTGGCTTTTAAGCGTTAAGAGTATAACCCGGAAAACTGAAGGAAAAAAAAATGAATAGACTGGATGGACATGCGAGTATGTGGGTGGGTGGGTGGGTGTTTTGGGGTTTAACGTCCTTTCCCACCACATACGGGTGATATCAAAGACGGGGCAACGATGAAAAAGCCAGCACAAATATTTGGCTCCAGCCGGGATACGAACTCACGACCCGAGCATTAGAAGTCCAATGCTCTACCATTCGGCCACCCCGGCTCCCCGGGCATGCGAGTGCGCGTGCGCTGCAAACAAACAGAAACTTTACAATAATCATTCGAATGATGTGAGGAGTTACGAACCCAGCAGTGGCTTGGTAGAGTTGCAGACGCAGAGTTCAGAATTGCCAGCAACCACATTGTAGGTCTCCATCATCTCCACTACACTCCCGGCGGCCATTTCCGTGCTCTGGCAGGTTCGGTAACCGTGTAAACCTGAAGCAGTAGGTCTATTTATACAACGTCTTCACTTGTATTCAAATTTTAACTTTTGAAACCAACACATTAACATATTTCGTACCGCGCACGAGTATCCCACGTTTTTTACTCTTTCTCGGTTTTGGCCCTTGTTGTAGAGATCGCCAAAAGTCACTGCATTTCGCTGGAAATTTCTAGACCATCCCAGGACATGCTGGTGCAGTAACGTCACTAGACTACGTAACCTCGGAAAGATCTCGAACTTGCCAGTAAGTTGAGGAATGTTCTAGATCTGACCTGTTTAGTATATAAGCAGCCCCGCACAGCGTTCTGGGTTCTTCTTCTTTCATGAGTTTGTTCTCCACGCATCTTCTGTTAATAAAGTATTGGAGTTACATCCTGTTGTATCGCGTGTCGTCTCTGCGAGTGCACCGAGAAAGCGACATAGCAGGAGAAAAATACAACAGCCCTGTATGCGAAAATCATGCAACATTAACTGTTCTTTGACGGCTTCTACTGCAGCAAACACGAGCTTAATCAAAGTGCGTCACTCCCACTAAGCCAAATCTAAATCTATGCAGTGTGTGTGTGTGTGTGTGTGTGTGTGTGTGTGTGTGTGTGTGTGTGTGTGTGTGTGTGTGTTTGTTTTAGTGAGGCCACAGATGCACAACCCCCAAACTTGGCAGGAATTGAGTTAACAAACCATTAATGTGTGCATATAATTATGCTTGTGAGACCAATGGTTTAAACCTCATTTGAAGTCATTTTGAAACACTGTCTATCTAATCTGAACCCTGGTGAAGATAACAAGGAGGAACGGCCCCGTCCTACAAAGTTGTTTCTCCAAATTTCATTTTATTTTGTCTGTTTTGTTGTTATTGTTGCCGGTTCTCCCCTCTCCAAGTTCTACAAATGACACTAGATCCTCTACGACCTCGACCGATTAGTCACGTGACTGGGGGTGGGGCCGGGTGGGGGAAGAGAGAGAGAGACAGACAGACAGACAGAGACAGAGAGAGAGAGAGAGAGAGAGAGAGTGGGTGGGTGGGTGTTTAGGAGTTTAACGTCCTTTTCCACCACGTAAGGGTGCTTTCTAAGACGGGGCAACGAGAGAAAGGCCAGCACAAACATTTGGCCCCAGCCGGGATTCGAACTCTCGACCCGAGAATTGAAAGTCCAACGCTCTACCATTCGGCCACCCTGGCTCCCCAGAGAGAGAGAGAGAGAGAGAGAGAGAGGTCAGTTCCGTGAACTAAACATTTGACGTCAGCCTCAGGCAGGTCGTCATACACAGACAGAGAGATGACGTCAATTCCGCGAACTAAACATTTTCACGTCAGCCTCTAGCACTGCCATCGTCTGAGGAAGCTTGTTTATAATGTCTTGTGATTTCCCTGTTGGCTTTGTGGCTTCCCCGATTGAATTATTTTTCACATGAAATCTGGAAGATCTAGAGGGCTGGTGAAATGTCGGAGGCAGTGACGATACTTACTTATTTTGTCTGTGAACTAAGCGTTTGACGTCAGCTTCACACTGGTGGTATGACAGATGATGCTTGTGCATGTCTTGTGATTTCCCTGTTGCTTTTGTGACTTCCCTGGCTGAACTAATTTTTACATAAAATCTGGAAGATCTAGAGGGCTGGTGAAACATGGACTAGAATACCTTGGATTGTACTTATGAAATCGAAAATTTGGAACTCTTCTGACCGGTGCTTCTCGCAGAAACTTGAAAAAGTGATGTTTATCTAAAAGTTCAGTTATTCTAAATGCTAAAGATATAATAGTGCAGTAGTTCCTGTCATATGTGCAGTTGTCACACTAGACAAAAACGCCGGGATGATAAGTAATTTGCAGTAGTCTTTTCATAGATATTTGATCTTATGTGCAAACCACCCCTACCTCGGAAATATTTATTTTACACAAAACCAGTCAGAGCTACAGAGCTGTAGCACTAATCAAGGCAGTGTGATTGGGTGAACTTCCAAAGTCTAGAAAATGAAGGAATTTGAACAACTTTTTCGAAAAAATTCGTAACATGACCGATTTTTTAAAATT
The DNA here is from genome assembly GCA_018292915.2 of Batillaria attramentaria. Classification (NCBI taxonomy): domain Eukaryota; kingdom Metazoa; phylum Mollusca; class Gastropoda; family Batillariidae; genus Batillaria; species Batillaria attramentaria. The sequence goes on from JACVVK020000455.1 coordinate 330,668, forward strand.
GGCGATTACTCTTCTGAAAATGCGGCAGGCTAAAAATCGTGAAAGGTAGCTCTGGAGAAGGTGATTTCCCATTTTATCTCAAAGTAAAAGGCCTCCATCGAGGTGGTTTAGGAGATAGCCATCATTACATCCGTCCACACACACACACACACACACACACACACACGTCTCACAACTCCCGCCAAAAAGAACGCAGCAGCATAGTGTGCACGTCAAGTGTCTATGACGCAGGTTTCGTTACGTCACTATGTGCGTGAAAGTATGTATTGTGTGGAGAAACGTCACAGTCTTGTTTTGTATCACTGAAACTTGCTGCTGCGCGCAGCAAAATCTGCCCCGTCTCATAAAGTTGTTTCTCTATAGAGAAACAACTTAAAAACAACCCTCCCTATTCGATGTTTATTTGATTTGAATCTACTTCCAAGTCAAAGAAATGTTTTGAATCCGATTACCAAAGGGTTGATTTTTTTTCTTCTTTTCATTCCATCTCGCGTTGTTGTTGTTGTTGTTGCTGGTGGTGGTGGTGGTTAAGATAACTAATGGCAGCAGCAACAGCAACAGTGACGACAGAATAGTTCACTGCTTATGAGCATTCTCTTGTATTTTGTTTTCTAACAGCCGTTTTTTGAAACAGAGGCATAGCTGTTCTTGCTTAAACAGCAAAATCGGTCGTTTTACCAATGCGAATTCCTGGTATGTAGTTCATGGCGTTGATCTTGTCCAAAACCCACGTGACAGCAACGACCACCTTCAGAGAGTTTGCGTCGTAGTCGCCACAAGGCCCGTCAGTCTGAAGGGTGTTGACAGAAAAGATGGCACCCAGAGTGATGTCCCCTTCCAGCAGCATCGCATCGTCTTGGCAACGGCACGGATAACAGCACAGAAGGAAGATGACCAAGAACACGACCATCCTCAGCTTGAAGTTAGGCCTAAAATAGATTAACTCATTCGTGACGGTACATTCCGATCAAAGATTCAGCCACGCAACGCCCACGCTTGATTAAAATTGAATTGTCCATCCACCTTTCATTAAGTCATTTATAAATGAATTTTTTTTTTATTAAATCGACTGTGCGCTTGTTCAATGAAGTTTACTAGATACGTTTGTTTACATGTAGGCAGTTTACTGCAGTGTCATGGCGGCAGGCCCTGGGGGTAGTGTTTAGGCTGCGGCAGCCCCAGTCAGATTTTATGTGTTTTATCCTTAGTCAACATCAATATCATATATCATAGAAAACAAACAAAGAAAACTTTCATTTGGAATCTGTTCGTTATCTTCTTATCTCCTGGTGTTGAAACCAGAATACAAATGATGCACCCACTTGGTACCGTAGAGTCAGATTCTGATTTCGTTGTTTCTTAGTCAACATCAATATAACAGAAAACAATCAAACAAAACTTTAATTTGGAATTTGTGATTGGCAGTTAATAATCTTCTCATGTTGTTGAAACTAGGATAAAAATGATGTACCCACTTGATACTGTACAGTCAGCTTCTATCTTTGGTTTTCCTTATTCAGATTATAGACAAAAATTGATTAGATTCTGATTTCGTTGTTTCTTAGTCAACATCAATATAACAGAAAACAATCAAACAAAACTTTAATTTGGAATTTGTGATTGGCAGTTAATAATCTTCTCATGTTGTTGAAACTAGGATAAAAATGATGTACCCACTTGATACTGTACAGTCAGCTTCTATCTTTGGTTTTCCTTATTCAGATTATAGACAAAAATTGATTAGATTCTGATTTCGTTGTTTCTTAGTCAACATCAATATAACAGAAAACAATTAAAGAAAACTTTAATTTGGAATAAATCTGTGATTGACATTTAATGATCTTCCCATATTGTTGAAACCAGGATACAAAGGATGCACCCACTTGATACTGTTGAGTCAGTTTCTATTTTTGCTTTTCCTTATTCACAATCCAGATAATAGAAAAAAAATTATCAAACAATGCTTTCATTTGGAACCTGTGACTGACGTATTGTAATCTTCTTACCAGAATACAAATGATGGACCCACTTGGTACCGTAGAGTAAGATTCTATTTTTGTCTTTTTCTTAGTCACCATCGATACTATAGAAAACAATCATCGAACCTTGCTTTAATTTGGATTCTGCGATGGACATTAATTTTTGTTATCCTCTCATGGTGTTGAAACCAAATTACGCACCTTCTGCAAAGCTTCTATTTTCATATTTCCCTAGTCACCAACCAGATTGTAGATTTTTTTGTCGCAAACTTTAAAAGCATGATGAATGGGGTGGGTGGGAGGGTGTTTGGGAGTTTGACGTCCTTTTCCGCCACGTAAACGTGATATCAAAGACGAGGCAGCGATAAAAAGGGCAGAACAAATGTTTGGCCCCAGCCGGTTTTCGAACTCACGACCCGAGCATTGAGAGTCTAAAGCTCTACCATTCAGCTATCCAGGCTCCCTCTGGTGAATGGGGTGTGACTTAAGATTGCCCTTGAACGATTGCTATCGATGCGTTGGTGGCATTACTTAGAAGCAGACACCTTTATTAGTTTGAGTATCATAGTCATGCGGATTTGGCCCAGTGGTTCAGTCTGACGTCTGCGGGTCCTGAGGCACAGGTTCAAATCTCGTGTTGGGCAGAATTTGCCTTGGGATCTTTTTCACGAGATCCGATCAAAGTCATATACAGACTCGATTACAGTGCCTGTCGTGCCTTTGTTTATAAGCAAGTTTGCAGAAATATCAAGTCTGCTCGTCAAAGCTTGTGTGTGTATGTTGGTGTATGCGCTTTGAGCAGCGTAAGCTGGGACATACGCTGTATAAAAGCGATTTATCATCGTCATCGTCATCATCATCATCATCACCGTTACGATTTCTTCAGTTGTAAGTAAGACCAAGATATCTCTTAAAATACTTATCAGATTTTATATGCTGTAATCAAATTGAATGAAATCGATCAAATAATTGATATGTTGTGTCCTTTCTGTTTCAATATATTGTTTGAACAAGTTCAGCATGCGTGCTTCTATACAGACCTTAGATGGTGAAACTTTCAGACTTTTTTTTTTTTTCGTTTCTGCTTATTAAAAGACATCTCTTTGTATAGACGGTTATTGTTTTTCTAATTACAGCAAGCATTTTGACATCTCTTGATCCCTTTAACAGCATGTCTTTGTTGTTGTTGTTTTTTTTATAAATTCAACATACCTGTTTTTCATGGTTTCTCCAGCAGTGCAGCGGCGAGGAAGCAAAATTTAATATTCCCTCAGCACTCTTTCCTCCGCACAACGAAATCAAGAGTGCGGGAAATGTGAAGCAATGTGTACAGACGATGAGAGTGGCGCTCTGCTATGATTCAAAAATAGCAGCTTGCACATTGAGCTTCCTTGTTTGCAGATATCAGATCCGTGTATCATACGAGGACTGAGAATTGATTATCTGCGGCTGACAATAGTCTGGCATGTTTACCACCTTCAGAGGCCAAAGGTTTTACTGCATTTGAATTGGTGTTCCGCAAGGCTTTTCCTGTTTATGCCCCTCCAGTGATCGACGTATATTTTGTGAGGAAAGATTGAGAGTTTCGTAAAGGAAGTCTCTGGGTTCTTTGATTGGTTAGTTTTGAAGAGTACGTTGACCTGTGAAAAGTGTATTCTCCCATTAACTACGCAAACAGGAGTAGTGCCAACGCGTAGGGGTTAATAACTATGTGTGCACTGTAAGTTGTTGACGTGTGTTGTATGATGCGTCAGATCACAATTATACGCAGCAGAAGTGTGGGGGATATACGTATACTGTGCACGAGGGAACTTGTTATTGTCTGTTTTATAACTAGTTCTGGGTCATGTGTGTGTGTGTGTGTGTGTGTGTGTGTGTGTGTGTGTGTGTGTGTGTGTGTGTGTGTGTGTGTGTGTGTGAGAGAGAGAGAGAGAGAGAGAGAGAGAGAGAGTATGCACGACAGTCGAGGTAAAGAATTAACTTTTTTTAAAAATATGTATATATGTATAATAAGCTAGAGAGAGAGAGGAAATGTGAAACTTTATTTACAAAGAGAAAAGATTAGGTGCCAAGACCTTTCTGTGTGTGTGAGAGAGAGAGAGAGAGAGAGAGAGAGAGAGAGAGAGAGAGAGAGAGAGGAAACGTGAAACTTTATTTACAAGGAGAAAAGATTAGGTGGGGATATACGTATACTGTGCAAGAGGGAACTTGTTATTGTCTGTTTTATAACTAGTTCTGGGTCATGTGTGTGTGTGTGTGTGTGTGTGTGTGTGTGTGTGTGTGTGTGTGTGTGTGTGTGTGTGTGTGTGTGTGTGTGTGTGTGTGTGTGTGTGTGTGTGTGTGTGAGTGAGAGAGAGAGAGAGATAGGACATGTGAAACTGCATTTACAAAGGAGAGAAGATTTGGCACCAAGACCTTTCTGAGAGAGAGAGAGAGAGAGGAAATGTAAAACTTTATTTACAAGGAGAAAAGATTAGGTGCCAAGACCTTTCTGTGAGAGAGAGAGAGAGAGTATGAACGACAGTCGAGGTAAAGAATTTACTTTATTTTTAAAAAATAATCGTATAATAAGCCCGCGTAACGAAACGCAATAGCCGTTACGATGTATTCTCACAAAATCACGCCCACAGAGAAGTCTATACTCTCTGCTACAGAGTCCACAAGAAACACTAAGGTTGAGTGCATTGGTTTTTTTTGTTGTTGTTGTTGTTGTTGTTGTTGTTTTTTTTGTTTGTTTTTTTTGGGGGGGGGGGGTTACGCGACATCATAATGATGTCATTCGTATTTTAATAAAAAAAAGTCAACGCACATGGTTTTCTTTGTATTTGAGGCAGATACAAAAATAATCATATAGCGATATCCTAAGGCGCTCCGATACAAGTGACGACTTTCACATCTGCCGGTTAATTGCAGCACTGTTTGAACGAGCTGGTTGCTGTCTGTCTGCAACTTCAGTTTCACCTGTCCCCTCACTTGGAAATATAATCAGTTGGAAAAAAAAGGCAAAAATGGGCAAGGTTTAGGCAAGGAGTGTACAAAAATGAGGCAAAAACAAAAAACAACCGGGGGGGGGGGGGGGCAGGGAAAAAGTATAAAGTCGTACAAAAAAAAAAAGAGGAATACCTGCAAAAAAAAAAAAAAAAAAAAAGCGACGATAATGACAATCATTATGGTAATAACTGTCAGTCTATAAAATGAGAGTTGCTCCCCCAATGTTGTCAATGTTATTTTCATGAGAATAATTATTTCTATAAATAATATATTTATTACTTAGATACGGTATGGTAGATGCTTTAGTTCTATTGCCATATTATAGGAAATTTGGGCGGCTCACCCACCCCACCCCCACCCCCACCCCCCATGGGTCGCCATAGTACGGTGCCACCCATTATTTTTATTTCCTGCATGCATAGCGTGTGATTGTGTTTCCATTTCGCGGCCCCTCCCATATGGAATGGGATTTTTAACATGCACATTTGATATTGTGCGTGCGTGTGTAATAATAATAATAATAATGAGTATTGTATAGGCGCTTTACCCAACTTCATGAATCGGCTCAAAGCGCCGCGAACTGAACCCAACACACATGCTCTCACGTGAATCGCACGCATTCTCTCAAAACCTGGACATAAACACAATCACGTGGCGCGTAGGGTCAGCTCAGCTATTTAAATTTCGGATTTTAGAATTGCATTTGATTTTTTTTTTTTTAATTTGGTGGCCTGAACATTTCCAAAGCAGAGGGGGAGGAAGCCGGAGTACCCGGAGAGAACCCCCGACGATCGACCCGAATGAACGGTGCCACATACGAGAAGGAAAAATTCTTTGCCCCGAGTGGACCTCGAACCCGTCACCTCTCGCATTGGCGACAAGTCTCTTAACCACTAGACCACCCACCACCCCTCGAACGCGAGTTAGTTAGTTAGTTAGTTAGTTAGTTAGTTAGTTAGTTAGGGTTTTACGCCGCGCAAGCTACAATGACTATTTCGCGGCTACGAAGGCGAGATTGACACCGTAAGCTAGTCTGGACAAAATTTTGACTCGATTTAGAAAGAAACAACCCAACCAAATTCCTGTCCACTGGGGACTCGAAGCACACAGCAAATTATTTTTGTATATTGACATAATAATAAATATATCCAGAGACATTGGCACCATAATGCATGATTATGTTCGTGTCGAACAGTCTTGTCCTTAAAGACGAGCGAGTGAGTATTTGAAGCTTAAAGCCTCACATCTAAAAAGGGATACACGTATTAGCTGGTAAACAAAATAATACATTGTTCACATGCTCAAACGATTAACCGCAACCACACATCGCTTTTCCGCGTCGGAATATTATGTCGTGAGTAGATACAATAAAACGTAATAATGATAGAATCAAAATGCTAATTACCAGACCTGATACAAACAGTGTCAGTTGGAAAACCGAGAACAGATTTTATAAACGCACAAACCGGCGTGGATACAGGGGGAGGGGATGTGTGGGCGGGGGGGGGGATGGGGGGGGATGGGGGCAGTGTATCGGGCTTCCGATCGAGATTATGAAAAAAAATAAGCTCTAAGCACGTCATATACACCAGAGTGGGGTGAGATGGGGTGAGGGGTGGGTCGAGGATGGGGTCGGGGGTGCAGGGGGGAGTGGGGGGGGGGGAGAGGTAGCTACAAAAATGCATAAATATGTATATTAATACTAACAAAAAAGACATGCGTATAACAAAACTTAAATACGAGAAGAGCACAACTCAATCTCAAAACACAAACACAAATGTTCCGTAGGGCAAAATTAATAAATTCACACCGGCCGCCGTGGTTCAGCGGTGAGCACTTGTCACTATGCACCGGGAGATCCTGGTTCCAAATCCACCCGAGGCAGGGGAGCCGGATAGCCTAATGGTAGAGCGTTGGACTCTCAATGCTCGCGTCGTGAGTTCGAATCCCGGCTGGGGCCAAATATTTGTGCTGGCCTTTTTCTCGTTGCCCCGTCTTTGATATCACCCATACGTGGTGGAAAAGGACGTTAAACTCCCAAACGCCCACCCACCCGAGGCAAGTGGGGTTTTTCCTACCGAGGTTGGCTCCCACCCAGAGCAGAATTGGAAGTGCCATGGGCCCAGTGGGGAGGCTGTTGCAACCTAGCCGAGACTCACCCACTTAACGGGTGCGACTTTGAAGGTGCTTCCAATGTTTAACACAATTCATGATGTCGATGATTACACGACCGGCACCGCAGGTGCTGTAGCCCCCGGGTCTGGTTTGACGGGTGAAGTCTATTATGGAGGGAACTCGTACAGGTCTATTTTTAGACGGACGTCACCTGAGGTCACGGGATTCCGGAAACGCCCGATAGCGCGTTCAAACCCTGACCAAACCCTAACCCTAAGCCTAACCCTAACCCTAACCGTCTAAAAATAGACCTGTACGAGTTCCCTCCATAACAGCGTCCCCCGGTTTGACGCCGGGATATTTATGATAGGAAGAGGGCAATGCGGCCATGTCACGCAGTCTCAATAGCATGCATAGCATCATCATCATGCGCTTGGCGTGCCTATTAACTGCAAACTGAAGAGCTGCACATACGCTGTCCTCATCTTCTTTCGCGAAGCTAGCAGACGCCGCTCCCGTAGACACAACTGAACGACGTAATTATAGTAATTTAGCGGTATGTAATCAACTCTAGTAATAAAAGTAGCATGTTCACTACCCTAGTTAATCAGTGTGTTTACCATTGAATATCTTTGACTCAACAAGCTGCCATTATACAATATGCGACCGCCATCTTTGCACGCTGTGTGACGTAGCATATCCATACAAAAAAAAGCAAGAAAAGGAAACAGTCAAAATAATATTATGCTGTGAAACCCACAGTCACTGGGGCTCTTTGAAATCCCACCAGCTGTCATGAAGTCACAGCCGGGGAATCCCACAAAAACGCAACTGTTTCGCAGCTGTGAGCAGCACTGTGGCATTCCACAGCGGTCGATTAGTAGCGGGCTCAAAGGTCTGCAATCTCAAACAAAAAGCCCAAAACACTGTGCGTGCGTGCGTGCGTGCGTGCGTGTGTGCGTGTGTGTGTGTGTGTGTGTGTGTGTGTGTGTGTGTGTGTGTGTGTGTGCGTGCGTGCGTGCGTGCGTGCGTGTGCGTGTGTGTGTGTGTGTGTGTGTGTAAACTGCGACTCCTGCGACTGTGCTTAATGCAGGCAATCTGTCACAGTTGCAGAGTTTTCTGCGCTTCGGAGACCCAAACAAAAGCGTGAGTTTGCGAGACACATCGCACAGCGTCTAGCGGGTGTTGTGTGCTGCACGAGAAGGCTTGCCACTGCGATATCTCTCCCTCAATGTCAAAACGCAGACAAAGCTGTGACATCAGGCTGCCCTTGTCTTTACAGGAGCTTGCACTGCGAGCTGCGAGACTCCGGCCTGACATGGGAGGAGGCCAAGACCTGCGCCAGGGACAGAGTGAGATGGAGGAGAGCTGTTGAGGCCTTATGCTTCTCTAGGAGCCAAGACGCCTAAACTTGTCTTTACAGGGGTTTCTGGGACGCTGAAAACACTGTCACTGTGACAGAATGACTGTATTTTGCATAGTCGGATAGGTTTTGAAAAAAAACGAAACAAACAAACAAACAAAAAACTGTTTGCGCTTTTTGCTGAGATTGCAGACCTTTAACCTGTGCTATACACCAACGAGCACGACATGATTCTCTCTGTGCTGAACTCTTGGCTGTCTTCAGTCGTGTCATTGTTTATATGGAAGGGGTAAGATAGTCCGGGTCGGCTGGATTACAACGCCGAGGGGGTTGTGTAGGGATCTCGTCATTCTCAAACTGGATGGGGCTGTCCTCGACAGGAAGCGAGAAAAACACCTTGCTTCCATCACCGCTGTCGCCAGGTGAGGCGTCACTAGACTGAGTGTTCCCGCTTGGGTAACCTTCCCCACTGCTTTCGCGAAGCACGTATCCCTGCAACCCCGGCGAAATCTCGCCGGAACGAGGGTCACGTGACAGAACGCCATCTTTGCTGAGGGAAACTCTTTCTGAGACGTAATCACTGACAGGAACCGGCGGCATTGGTCTCACAGCCGGGTCGGAGGCGATTCGTTTTCTGTGGACTTCGGGGGTTTTGTCGACTTTGTCGTACGGATCCTCCAGCTGAATGTAGTTGTTGTCTCCTTGGTGAGAGTCACAGTGCGGGGCGGGCGGGCTGTTCTGGCGGTAGAAAGCTGGCAGACTGTGAGACACAGGGACCGGTCTGGTCTCCTGCCGGGGTCTGTAGCCAGAGCTGATCTGCGACACGCTGCGATGCATTTCTGTAATAAAAAAAAATCATCATCATCATTTTCTTCTTCGTCGTCGTCGTCGTTTCCGTCGTCGTCGTCATCGATCATCATCACCGATCATCATCACCGACTCTAGGCGCGTTATATAAAACCTTTTAATCGTAAACAAGTCATAACAAAACGATTTGCACGAAATTTCCGGGAGACTCAGCCCTTGACCCTAAGTGCGTACAGCCCCCCCCCCCCCCCCCGGCGAAATTAGCTACAGTCAAAACAAGGTCACCACTTCTGGAATACTCGCGATAACAATAGAAAATTCTGGATCACGGGAAACAGATTTACATTACTTAAGCACAATATGAACTAAACGTAGCAACTTCCCTGTCTCACTCAATCTTCCAAAGAACAATACAGCTGTTGCCTTTCAGCATACAAACAAAACACAAACAAAAGACACAGCCACGCTCGTAACAATCACAATGACCTCACGTCGACAAAGCGGACATAATTATGGCTACCTACCCTGCACACTCATGTGATCGGAGGCAACATGACGCCGCTCGGAACTGCAGAACCTGGGTTTGGGTATCCGTCGTCTATAGAAGACGATGACAACAATCACGAGAACGATAATGACGACCACCAGAAGGACAATCACGATAACAGTAGGGATGAGGATGGACGAATCGTTGTTGTCGCTGCTCTGTGCGCCCTCACTGCTTGGACACACCAAAAAAGAGACCTGAAGTTATTTCAGGGCAAGTTCCCTAAAACTATACTGTCATTTTCTTTAAAACTCCTGTCGCTGAAAATCTTACGTAGGCTACGTCATCCATACACGCTCAAACACAGCCATTTTGAAGCAACAACACTAGGTGAGGTATTTCCCTAAACCTGTCTGCTTATTCTCACTTTCATTCATCTATCCATGTTAGCATTCAGTCACGGTATTTCCGAAATTTATTTTACCAATTCCTCCTGCTCTGTCTTGACCTATAAAACAATAGGCAGCGGAACTGTACCTCGGATTCTGTTGTGGACTTTGAAAGCATTTTTTAGTGCAGTCTCGGTCGTCGCACTCCCCCTTGGTTCCCTCCTTTACAATCCACAAAGCTGCCTTGTTATTCAGAACCAAACTGTCGGGGTCATACCGGCCAACCTGTAAAGTAGGAGTCAGACCTCTCAATACGACACAATCATAGACATCTACAGTGACTTGAAACGTGATCTATCATTATGCGCGTACCGCCCGCGAGTTCCGCCCTTTCTGCAGATCACACACACACACACACACACACACACACACACACACACACACACACACACACACACACACACACACACACAATTACCGCATACATGAACTAAAGAGAGAGAGACGGAGACAGAGACAGAGAGACAGAGAGAGACAGAGACAGACCGAGACAGACAGAGTAGCAGGAAAAACAGACAGATAGACAGACAGAGCTGACCTCGATATACTCCATGGCACTGCTACCAGGATTTTCCGGGGATATCTCGTAAATTTTGATTCTGACAACACCGTCGCCATTGTCATCGAACACATTCTCTCGGGACGCATCGCCGTACAGATCAAGTTTTGCCGTCTTCATGGAGACCACCAGTTTCTCAGATGTCAGCTCGTCACAAAAAGTTTCCTGCATCATCATCATCATCATCAATGTCATCGTCGTCGTCGTCGTCATCATCATCATCATCATCATCATCATCATCATCATCATCATCATCATCATCATCATCATCGCCGCCACCACCACCATCGTCGTTGTCATCGCCATCGTCGTCGACTTTGTCGTTGTCGTCTGCATCGTCGTCGTCACCATCAGCATCGTCATCATCAGCATCGATCATCATCTTCATGACCATCGTCGTCTTTATCGCCATTAACATTATCGTCATTGTCGTCGTCATTATTAGATAGTCAAAGTCTGCAATCTGCAATTCAGGGTTGAGTTACATGGCGATTGTTTCATAAGTCAGTAAATCAGTGCATTATGGACTATTTTTCTTTCACAAATAATCAACCAAGAGGCATATCACAACCAGACTGTAACCTCCTTCCTCAACAGTACCAACAGCCTTATAGTCACAGCCCTTACCCTGTTTCCACAATGTTTCGCCATGGCATCATCGAGCCCCAGGGCAAAGGCATACACGGTCTGGATGAAGAAAGGCGTCCAGGGGTCCTGCTTGTAGTCGCTGGTCAGGTTTTCAGGGCACAGATCTGTCTTGTCCTTCCTCAGGAAACTCCCGTCGAAGTAACACGCCTTCCGTAGTTCCCAGAAGTTCCTCAGCCATGGGCTGATGGTGTTCAGGGGATCCACCTATATTTCAGACACATTGCAACCGACTTGAAGAGGTTGGGTGGGTTTGGGCTGTTTTGAAGCCCTTTTCCACCACGTATGGGTGATATCAAAGACGGAGGCAAGGAGGAAAAAGGCCAGCACAGAGATTCGGCCCCCAGCCGGGATTCGAACTCACAACAAGAGCATTGAAAGGCCAGCGCTCTACCATTCTTGAAGAAGGACACTACTTATGTGTAAGTCTGTTTGATCAGCCCTGCCATTTAGGTTTTACCTTATTCTTATCTTATCATTAATTTGTTGTTGTTGTTGTTGTTGATGTTATTGTTGTTACTGTTGTTGTTGTGATTGTTATTATTGTTGTTGTTGTAACTGTTGTTGTCTGTTCGTATTTCTTACACAACTAGGCTCTGTAGAAGCAGAGTGCTTTCTCGATTAAAAAAAACAAAAAAACACCACTATTAAATTGCAAGGGAAGGAATGCGGGAGACTTCTGAGAAATAGGATGCTTTCTGAGCGCTCAGGTGCCATATATCTTAAATTGGACTGCAATGACATAAACTGAAGTAAAAACAGAAATGCCAGCAAGGCTGCTAAACTGGTACGTATGTAACAAACTTGCCTTCCTCAGATATTCAGCGTATCGCTGATCCAAAGGTAGGTCCAGAGAGACCGTGAGAGAACCTCTCAGCTTTTTGCTGTTTTTTACTTCAAGCACCTCCGTTCTTTTTGCCCAACCGTCGGCTCCTATAAACACGAAGTCATCGTCGTCGGACATCTGCGGCAAGATCACGTTCGTCAGATTCTTCACGTGCTGTAGGATGAGCAGAACGACCACGACTTTGGCAGAAGGGTATTTTCTCATCGCATCGCGCACCTGAGAAGAGAGAAAAAAAAAAAAAAAAACAGAAAATATTACTGTCCCTTTCTTGTCATCACTACTGCCATCATCATCCTTTTCAGCGTCGTCGTCATCATCGTCGTCGTCGTCATCATCATCATCATCATCATCATCATCACCACCCCCACCCCCACCACCACCACCACCACCACCACCATCATCATCATCGTCGTCGTCGTCATGGTCATGGTCATAATCATCAACATTCACCACTCATTAATTTCGTCGTCGCCGCCACCACCATCAAGTCATCATTATTATGTCTGTCTGGACGTTCACAGTTCTGGAGTATCCTAAGCTCAGTTCGTCTGTGGTTTACCCAACAACACATCGGTCCACAGGAAAACATAAACACAAAATACCATACAGACTTGAGCAGGGGGTCCTCTCTTGACTCAATGTGCTCCTTGGCTTGCCTCGTATATTATTCTAGTGTGTATTCAACATTTTTGTTAACTCTCTCTATGCTTAAGTCTCCATTTTGGGCTCTCACGTTCACAACGCTTAGCAGCAAAGGTCCGATTTCAGGGCCCGTATGTAAAAGTCGAGGTTAATATAACCCACGGTTACGGGCCTAACCCAGACGAGGACAAAAGAAACCCAAAAGCAATATTAAATACAAAAGGAAACGAAGAAAGGAAGAAAATAATCCTTCTGTGATGGCTTAGGCCCGCTTCTTGATTTAAAACAAATAAAAAAACAACAGAAAATTTAACCCTAGAGCTAGTTTAGTTCGAGGTTAGACTCTAAACCCGGGGCTAAAAGCCCTAACCTCGGCTATTACATACGGGCCCAGGGATCGTCAACTTTCTATTTTTATTCTCAGTCAGTGCGGAATTAAGTACAGCACTAGCAAAACCGGTTTCTAACAGTCAAAGGGAAGTAACCATATGTCAGTATGCTACTGGAGAAACTCAGCATAGACGGTGGGTGGGTGGGTGTTTGGGTGTTTAACGTCCTTTTCCACCACATACGGGTAATATCAAAGACGGGGCAACGATGAAAAAGCCAGCACAAATATTTGGCCCCAGCCGGGATACGAACTCACGACCCGAGCATTAGAAGTCCAACGCTCTACCATTCGGCCAACCCGGCTCCCCCTCAGCATAGAGAAAGTTAAAATGCATGCTATACTTATTCATCGCACAAGTTCATTTACCTTGTTCAGGTTGCTGTCCACATAAGCTCTAGTTTCGATACCTTGGGCGACGCAAACATTGAAGCTGGAGCTCATCTGATCCAGGGACTCCTTCATCGTCAGGGAGTACACGTCGTCTGGGTCGTAAATTATCTTCAACACAGAGATAATAATAATAATAATAATAATAATTTATTTATTTATATAGCGCTGTAATCTACTTGTACGTCAGTTCTAAGCGCTAAAAGTACAGGAAAAGGTACAGATAGAAGTCAAGGTTCAGGGCCAGGGCAACTGCATGTATGGTATTTAATAAGGAGACGGAGAAAGACGGAGGCAGATTAGACGGTGCTTTGAGATAACTTGAGGTAGCTTTTTAGATTTGTTTTGAAGGTTTCGAGGGAGGTTGACTGGCGGAGGGAAAGAGGCGGGGAATTCCAGGCTTTTGGACCAGCGAAGGAGAAGGCTCGAGAGCCAACAGAAGAAAGTTTAGTACGTGGGATTCTGAATATCAGAGTATCGGATGAAGACCGGAGGGAACGTGACGGAGCGTAGAGTTCTAACAAATCAGACAGGTAGGATGGGGCAGAGTTATGGATGCATTTGTAGCAGAGGGTGCAGATCTTGTATTTAATATGATACAACGTTTATTGTTGCACACTATCCTCTGCATTTGGAACACAGAGATGATACAATTTTGGGGTGGGTGTTTGGGAGTTTAGCGTCCTTTTCCACCACGTATGGGTGATATCAAAGACGGGGCGACGAGAAAAAGGCCAGCACAAATATTTCGCCCCTGCCAGGATTCAAAATCACGATCCAAGCATTCGAAGTCCAACGTTCTACCATTCGGCTATCCCGGCTCCCAGAGCCACGGGGAATTCTCATCGCGAATTGCATGAAAGCAAGTGGGGCGTCTTGAAAGTAGGTTTAAACAATCGTGCATACAACCCGTATTCAGTTTCCTTTATTATTATCCCAATTTGGGCAATTTGTTGTTAAACTGAATACCATGCACATGCTCAAAAAAAAACCCATCAAAACACGTGGATGGTGTCATGCATTTTCAAAGTTACAATTCACATGTAAATTACTTTTTGTGGCAAATATAATGTAATTTTAAAATGTTCTGGTCAATAACCTAGACGCTGACCTTTGATTTTGGTGATTCGACGTTTGATTTGGGGAGATTCCAACATTTTTACCCTCGTTGCCCCGAATCTGATGTCAGTGTACAATGTAGGCCCTCGTGGATGAACTCGGGTGTGTGTGTGTGTGTGTGTGTGTGTGTGTGTGTGTGTGTGTGTGTGTGTGTGTGTGTGTGTGTGTGTGTGTGTGTGTGAGAGAGAGAGAGAGAGAGACAGACAGACAGACAGACAGACAGAGACAGAGAGAGAGAGAATCGAATGTAATGGTTTTTTGCTGAAGGCCGTCATGGCCCATAACCTAGGGGGGGGGGGGGGGTGAGAGAGAGAGAGAGAGAGAGAGAGAGAGAGAGAGAGACAGACAGAGAGACAGACAGACAGACAGACAGACAGACAGACAAAGATTACCTGGATGTAATTTGATCCCAGTTCGTGGATGAGACTGAGTATTGCCCGAACAACGGGTGTAGCGAGACGAAGGTAGAACGGGTACGTCTCACGGTCACTCAGCACTGGGCTGGTGTTTGTCGGGCTGACCATAACGAACGGTCTCTTCACCTTCGACAACACCTGGATCAGGAGAAAGGAACAAGAGAATTATTTAAAAATTATTTAAAACAACATCAACAAGAAAACTTGCCCCCCCCCCTCCACACACACACACACACACACACACACACACACACACACACACACACACACACACACACACACTAAAGTTCTAGTCTGCTTTCGCCTTTCCAATGAACCCTAGTCTGATTTTGCCGTCTCGAACCTAGATTTTCATCTTTTTCTTTTCTTCCCCCTCCCTCTTCTGTCTTTTCTTTGGGGGTGGAGTTTTGGGGGGGGGGGTATGTGTGCAAAGTTAGCAACAACAATAAAAAATTTATAAAAAATAAAAAAAAACAGTCCACCACTTGCATGAATGTGCTAAAAAACAAAAAAAGAAAAAAGAACAGAAATGACACCACCAACTACACCAACAATACCACCCCATCCCCCATCCCCCAGCCCGCTCCTCCTTCCCCCCTCCCTCCCCCTCCCTCACCACTTACCCACTCCTCCCCTACCCACCCACTCGTGAACGTGACATGCAAACCATAATCACGTGTTTTTTTGTGTGTGTTTTTTTCACATCTTCCTGGGCATCGATACATTTACACGCAATGTCATACAGTGATACACACAGGACGTCCTGAATTATTATGCTTGCATGATTACCTCGTACATGGAGACGCTGATGTCGCTGAAGTAAGCACCAACAAAGCCGGCGATTTTGTCCACTATGCCCGAGGTGTTGGTTCCGTCCGGCAGACGGAGGTTCCCCTTGTACAGGTCTATCAGTCGCTCCTTAATCACCAGCTGACTGTGTGTGAGAGAGAGAGAGAGAGAGAGAGAGAGAAGGCAGACACATAATATACTTATCAACAAAAGAAACGCGAAAATAAATCAGTCTTTTTTTTTATTTATTTATATATATATATATATTTTTTTATTTTTTTTTTTTTGGGGGGGGGGGGGGGGGGCGGTCGGATGTCTAGCGGTTAAGACTTAGTTACCAATGCAAGAGGTCAGGTTCGAAGATTTTTTTTCTCTTTCTTGTATGTGGCACCGTTCATTCGGACCGACAGTCGGGGGTTCTCTCCGGGTACTCCGGCTTCCTCCCCCCCCCCACCCCCTGCTTTGGAAATGTTCAGGCCACAAAATTCAAAAAAAAAGATGCAATGCTAAACTTCCGAAACTTAAATTTCTGAGCTGGCCCTTGGCACCACTTGACTGTAATGTGTTCATGACCAGTGTGTGAGAGAATGCGTGTGATTCATGTGAGCGTGCGTGTTGGGTTTTGCTCGCGCCGCTTTGAGCCATATAATTGGGATAAAGTGCCTATATTAATGCGTATTATTATGATAGTCATAATGATGATGATGATGATAATAATAATAGAGCATTTACATAGCCCTTAGCCGTTTATAAGCTCTTGGCGCTTAACATAAAGTATAATTCATGTAATAAGATTCGTGTCCTGAGTCTCAAAATTTAAGCAACTGGTTGTAGCTGCGAGTTTGTAAAATAAGTGACACTGCATGCTTGATTAGTTAGAGTTTTAACGTTCCCGTCAGATAAAGCCGACCCTGACTGGAAAGTTATGATAGGAAGGGACAGTTATTTAGCTGAGCAGTCCATCTGGACACTATTCAACCCAGAACGAGTGTCAGCCGTGAGGTCGAACTCCATCTGGGCAACTTTGTTTTATTTTGAATGAATATTCGGGATACGAAGTATTAATCGGTATGGTTATAGCCAGAATGGAAGAAAATATTTTTGACAATGTCAAAAATAGCCAGTTGTGTTCTTTGATTGTGTGTGGGTTCAAAACAAAGAAACAAATGTAAAGCAAGGAACACTATCCTGTTAATTCTGAATAATTGTTCCTGAATGATCTGGTGTGAGATGAGAGATCCGCACGTTCAACATTTCAGGCCAAGGTTTGCTTTGCTCAGGGGGAAAAAAAACAAGCAAACAAACAATGCTCAGCTGAGACCTGTATATAAACACTTCATTTTCAGAGCAGCAGTGATTCAGTTGTGCGAATGTGGTTCATGTACGGGATCATACAAATAACAAAACACGAATGGTACACTTACTTGTAGCATGAGTCAATGACAATGACGCCAAGTTTCTTGTTGCCAAAGATTTGCGAGAATATTCCACTGGGACCTGTCTTGTTGTTGACCTGTTCCAACGCGAACAGTATGCCCTCTACAAGGTTCGTCCCAGTGAATGTACGCAGGCCGCCGCACTGCAGCGACCCGTCTGGGTTGTGTACAGGCGCGACGGCTACGAAGTAGAAATCTCCTGTAAAAACAAAGAGTAAACAACAAATCCGTCTACGTTTTATTCTCATTAATCCGTTGCTTCTCTAAGTTTTCAGGGTGCTCTTTGGGAAAGGGCGTCTCCATGGTGATAAAAAAAAAACAACAAAACCCTCCATCCTCCATACCCTTCCCTTCTCTCCTTCTCGGTACGCGTTTTAAACAGCAACACTACATACGTGCTTAGATATTTCGTACCATACGTAATACAATGTTTATTTGAATAGCTCCTGACACCAAAACGGGACTGAGCATGACCGGAAAGCTATCTACATGAAAACAGTACAGTTGTCATTTGGTTCTATTAAAATCAAAATGTCCGAAGCGTCATAATTTGATCAGCACCTAGGCCCTTTCACCATTAATGTTGACTTTAGAGGTAACTGCTGCACAATAGAAACGATGCTTCAGGAAGAGAGAGAGACTTGGCTGCAGCCTCCACAATCTGCAGTCAACCCCCGTCACCACCTAAATGCCCCCCCCCCCCCCCCCCGGGCCCCTTCAATGTACATAGTTTTAACTTTTAAAGATATAAGCTCCGAACAAAAAGCTTTCCGAAGTGTGATTTTTTTTTACCGAGTCGACCGTGCAAGCACAGTCAACTCTGTCACAGTTGCAGAGTTCTCAGCGCTTCGGGGACCCTTATAGAACCAGAGCACGGGTTTGCCGTTACATTATTATTTGGCTTTTTGTCAGTGAGCGAGACACATCGCTACAGTGTCTAGTGGATGTTGACTGCTGCACGATCTTTCTCGCTCAGTGTCAAAACGCAAACTGAGCTGTGAAAAATCAGACTGCCCTTGGCTTTTACTGGGGTTTCAGGAACGCTGAAAACTCTGCAGCTGTGACAGATTTGACTGTGCTTGCACGGTCGACTCTGTAATTTTTTATTTTTTTTTACACTTCGAAAAGGTTTTTGTTGGGAGCTTAGATCTTTAACTCTCCCTTCTGACTACCTCCGGTTACTGAGTCAAACCGCAGGGTTAGTCACGCTCTAAATCCAATCCAATCCAATCCAATCCATCTTTATTATCCCAAGAGGGAGATTCAGGTGTAGTGGACATAAGAAACAAGACATAAATACACGTCAAACAGAACTACCCAAATGAAATAATGCACAATACACACTACAATTATGATACGGATTTCTATTCATTAAATACCACATAAAAAATCTAAGTAATAATTATATGTATAATCAAGAATAGCTATTAAACTTATCGCTCTATAAGCCCAGCGTTTCAGTGAAAGAGGAAGAAGAAGAAAAAGAAGAAATATGTTCCAGATGAAGTAAATGTTTTCTTGCCTTTGACAAAAGCAACTTCTCCTGATATATCCTCGGGCACACATTCAGTGCAGTCATGGTCGTCCTGGCATTGTGCCTTGGGAAACAGCGCCCAAGAGAGCTGCTCTCCGCGGTCCCCATATCCTTTGATTAGAGACGTCGTCAGGCTCAGTTCGTTCTTGGCATCAAAGCTACCCACCTGGAATTTATAATGTGATGACGATGATCTTTGGACTTTCAATGCTCGGGTCGTGACTTCGACCCCTGGTTGGGCCAAATATTCGTGCTGGCCTTTTTTTTTTTCTTTTTTTTTTTTCGTTGCCCCGGTTTTGATTTAGTTTGGTGGAAAAGGACGCCAAAACCCTCCAACACCCGCCGACTCACCCTTGAATTTGGCGCGATGAGCTCACGGGGGAAACGATACAGCAAAGAGATGAATACTCCGATCATTTCTACAGACAGGTGGGGATGCAATCGGGACTTTCCTGCATTATTAATATTTTAATCAGTAGTGAAAGGGAAAGCTAAGGGGAAGACATAGCTCCACAGATGTGTTTTACCTTCCTGAAACAGAATTTGTTGCCCGTGCACTCCTGAAAGTTGTAGACGTCATACACTGACCCGTTCTGGTTCTGATCAACAATTTCCCCGCTGTTGTTATGAGCAACCGTCTGACCTTGGAAGGTCCCGAAGCTGCTTGGAAAGTTCCTTCCGATGTCGATGTCGAGGACATTTTCTTGAAGCGTCTGCAGTATCTCTGAGCGGCGGTTTAACAGGGCTTTCAGGCCTGGACACAATCCACTATTGCCGCACGCGTCCGCGTGGAGTTTCTCCAACAGGGCAACAAAGACGGCAACTGCTTTGAGCTCATAAAACTCAGTCAGCCACTGGCTGGTGTCTCCGAGGCAGGCTTCATCCAACGGAAGCTGCTGACATTTCGTCTGCTGCTTATCAAAGCTGTCTAGCCAGGGGTTTCTTGCAGCTTCAGCGCTGAACAATGTTCTGTAAAATAAGAAGCAAAGTTACCTGTTTTTAAATCCAGTTTCTATAGTTTTCGGGAAACGTATTCTCGTCTTTTTATCCTATCCAAAGTACAGGCATCAAACTCAATAAAAGGGAAAACGTTTGAGTGACTTTGAGTTTATTCACCAGCAAACGAAATGCTCTATCCCAAGAGCTGAGTTGGAAGCTGGTCTGTGTGAAGATGGACCACTCCTACGTCGGAAAAAAATGGCTTCCAAGATTTTTTTTTCACCGATATACCCCTCCCCCCCCCCCCCCCCCCCCCCCGTGTCCCCCTCCCCTAATTATATTTGGAAAAAGATGTGGTCTGGCTTCAGTTCCACGGGTCTTTCTCTTTAAAATTCAAGCCAAGACTTGAATGTAGTTTTCTAACGGCTGTCAAAAGAGTTAATTCATATTTCGTCATATGTATGCCACTTCGTCATATGAAAGATCTATGGCATAGTATGGCTTAGGTACCACGTGGTAATCACAAGTGAAAAACTCTAAAATTCTAAAATTCGATAATTTTTTAGTAGACCCCTCTTCCTCTAGGCCGTTCCAAAGTACCTGTTGTTCCACATCTCAGACCAGTACACCTTGAACTCCGGCAGGGGCAGGTAAGGCGGAGAGGCAGTCAGGGCCCCCTTCCCCCTCGTCACATCTTTCAGTACGCTCCCCTGAAGTCCCAGACCCTCGGAAAAGATGAAACGTACGAACGAACGATCCACTCTTTCGACGAACTCCTTCGCAGTGACCGCGCCTCCGATGAAGACTATCCCCTTGACGCGACTGTCACTTTCTGTTGAGGCGGTGACCTGCTGCGTTATAACCTTGACCCTGTCATCGAAGACTTCTGACGTATGGTCGAGCGGGAGAGCTTCGAAAAGTGGAACACAGATGTGACGATCCTGGGCCAAGGCTCTCAGCCGTGTCGCCGCCTGCCGGCCGTATGCATCGTCATCATAGACAATGGCCACGTAGTTCCACTTGATCTGGACAAGAAGCTCTAACAGAACCTAAAAGTTGGAATTTAGGAGAGAGAGAGAGAGAGAGAGAGAGAGAGAGAGAGAGAGAGAGAAAATTAGATATCTATAGGAAGTAATCAAAGATGAGAGCGCTACCAGATCTAGGAAATGTGTGCTCTGTATGTCACTGGACCAGTCTGCCTCGCCCCACATTGACTACAAGTCACAGTGGGTGGTGGGGGGGGGGGGGGGCGAGGGGGGTGAAGGGAGGGGAGGGGCACCAACCCACTGCTGAAACACCCAACACATCTAAGGGTGTCTCACCATTCGCAGGACCCCCATTCAACTATAAAAGCTAACATACTACCATTAATGTTGTCTGACTGATGTCTGTTCATCGTTGTATCATGTGCGTGAGTGAGTGATAGGCGCATTGAGTTTTGTTTAAAGAAATGCGACCTACAACTACCATTTATTATTATTATTATTATTTAGATTTTTATTATTAAATCTGATGATACTAGTCAATTAAGCAGTCATTCTAGGGGCATTTTTGTCGGTTGAGCACAAAAACAGAAAATTTTTCTGAAATGCAGATTCGTACCTTTACTTGTGTGGTGTCAGGCGGTATAACTCTGAAGAAGTTGGGATAAAGAGTCCTGTCAGAGAGTGCTTCCCCCGTGGCGGAGCTGCTGATCTGTAGCAGCCGCTTGTCTTCTGGCATGGATCCTATCATCCGGGACACCACGATAGCTTCGTTTGTCCTTTCGGGTCCCAGAATTCCTGCGATTACATCATTTTAAAGACTTTTAAAAGGCTATGTACGATTTGGAGAAAAGCTATCGTGGTTGCAAGAGCCTTGTAATATCACCGGCTTGTGCCTGTGATGCGGATCGAAGAAATGCTAAAATTAATAGAAATGTTTGCAATGGAGGTTTTTTGGGTTTTTTTGTTTTTTTTTTGTTAATATGTTTCGTTTCGTTCTTGGTTTTGTATTTTAAGTTCTTGTGTCAGTTCCATGATAAATAAAAATACAGGAAGTCTTTCAGCTTGAAATTTCTGCAGAGGGACAGACACACAAGCACAAAGTACTGCTGACAGCAACACTGAACGCCGACCTAGGAGTGGCGCGGTGGAGTTAGAGCCGCTGCCAAGCACGTTGTATTCCTCCATCATGTCCACGGCGCCTCTAGCGGCCATCTCCGAGCTCTTGCAAGTCCGGTAAGCGTGGAGGCCTGAGCCAGACAAAGTGGAACAGAATTTTAGAACAAATTGTATCTGATTCTGAAGTTAGTTTCTGATGATAAAGATGTACATATCAATCAGTTACCATTTCAATCGTTCCAGTATTCAATTGTTCAAGTATTCAATCAATCAGTTAATGAATGAAAGAATCAATCAATCAATCAGTGAATCAGTAAATCAACCGACCAGTCAATGAATGAATCAGTCAATCAATCATTCGATTGGGAGGATCATCAGCTAATCAGTCAATCAATCAATCAGTGAACCAGTTAATCAACCGACCAACCAATCAGTAAATACAAAAAGTCCAAAACTCTGCGGCAAGGCTTGAATTTAGAATGCGGAGATCGGAGCATGTGACGCCCCTTCTCAGAGAACTGCACTGGCTCCCTGTCAGCCTAAGAATTCAGTATAAAATCTCTACTATATGCTATAACTGCATCACTGCCTCCTGTCCTTCATATCTTTCCTCTCTGCTGCAGCTGTACACACCCTCCAGACAACTCAGATCCTCCTCTGACACCCGCATCCTACGCATTCCACAGGTTAAATCCAAAACACTAGGTCGGCGAGCATTGTTCTACCACGGTCCAGTCATCTGGAACAGCCTGCCTTCTTATGTTCGCCATGCAGAGTGGACGGATTCTCTTAAAACCAATTTTGAAATCTCATTTCCCCCGGCTTTATTATGCAGACTAACTTCTCTACCATCACTGTCACCATCATTCTCATTTTTAAGATGTCGTGTTAGGGTGTAGTTGTGTGTATGTGGCGTGTATGTGACGTGTATTTCATGTGTATGTAATGTGACATGTATTTCATGTGTATCTCATGTGTATGTTTTTCCATTCTACTATTGTGAGGCGCCCAGAGCTCCAGCAGGAGGTTGGGCGCCAGACAAATCCTCATTATTATGATTATTATTATTCAGTGCATCCATGCAACCGTCACTCAGTAATTCAATCAATAGATTCCTTCAGTTGAAGTGGGTGGAAGTTGTTACCAATGGTTACTCCTGGGATGTAGTTAATCGCATTCACGTTGTCCAGAAACCACGTGACCGCGACAAGCCTTCTCAACGAAGTGACGTCATAGTCACCACAAGGCCTGCCACTCTGATCCTTGTAGTCGTTGACACGGAGCATGGCACCCAGAGTGACATCCCCTTTCAGCAGCGCCACATTGTCTAAGTCTTCCTGGCAAGGGCATGGTCGACAAAACAGGAAGAAAGCGGCTAACCACAGGACTTTCCTTCTGAAACTAAAACACAAAGTGTTTTGTTTATTGGGTATTGCCTGTACAGCCGCACACACGCACCCACGCGTACAATTAAGCACGCACACGCTCTCTCTCTCTCTCTCTCTCTCTCTCTTCAATTTTGTTGTTGTTTCTTTTTTTTTTTGTCTTTTTATTCTTTTTATTTGCTTTTCTCTAATCTTTTGTAGTATTAGCAACGGCAAGTTTGCAAACTGACGTATTTTTTCTGTCAAAACTTTTACCGTTGAGAAATAAAGTTTCATCATCATCATCATCATCATCATCATCTCTCTCTCTCTCTCACACACACACACACACACACACACACACACACACACACACACACACACACACACACACACACACACACACACACGCACGCACGCACGCACACACACACACACACACACACACACACACACACACACACCTTCTGCTTCGAGACGCACGAATTAATTCTCCAAATCCTTCAATATAGCCCTACAGCTTATTTGTTTTGTAGACGACTGGATTTAACTCATCATAACACGGTCAAATCCCGCCCCTCGCCCCTCTCTCGCCCGCCCCCCCCCCCCCCTCTCTCTCTCTACTAGTCGACCCCTCCACCCCTTCCTTTCACTCTCTCCACACACTCGGAAATCTTCTATCAAGTCGATGTTCTCGAAGAATTGATTTCCTTCTCCTGCTTCCAGATGAGTGTTTCTGAGAAACTGGCCAACACCGTTTCAGTTTTCTCTGATTTAGACACACCGTGTATAGTCAGGTTTCTTAGCGAAAAACGGTTAGACGCTGGACAAAAGCTGGTGAGTAGAGCTTTTTAATGAAATGCATCCGTAACCCCCGCAGATTTAAGCTCAGGGTCGACGTCACGTGATATTTTCTCTATTTGTACAAAGCGTCACTGACAGTGCGCGCCACATACGCCTTACTGCACACATAATACCTGTATTTTTAAGAAGTTTCAACGGGAGACTGATGCTTTCGTAAGAGAGAAACACAAAACCCTTATCCTAACCAAGAATTTTTTTTTTAAAAAGGTCTGCATAGGGGTCGCAGTAAAGAATTTGTAGCGCTTACTATCAGTTACGCGTAATGCAGTTGGACAAAATGCCACGTGACGCGGACCCGGAACTTAAATCTGCGGGGACCACGGATAAATTTCATTAAATATGCCAAAAAATCACACACAAAAACTGGTGCTTTTGTCTGATGTGTAACGATATTGCACCTATGGAAGGACCCAAACTAGTAACATCATGCTCCTGAATGCGGCAAGCGAGCCAGGATGCTGATAATAATAATAATAATAATAGAATATTTATATAGCGTCTAGCCTTATCTAATCTCTAGGCGCTTTACATAAAGTACACATTTATTCATATAAGACATAAGAAAACACAGATAAAACAAACACAAGACAGGTAAAACTGACAAAACAGAAAAAAAATCAAACCCATACACACACACACACACACACACACACACACACACACACACACACACACACACACACACACACACACACACACGCACGCACGCACGCACGCACACCAGCAGAACATGGCACAGCTATGAGAGGCAGGTAAAACTGACAAAACAGAAAAAAAACCAAATCAACCCCCCCCCCACACACACACACACACACACACACACACGCACGCACGCACGCACGTACGCACGCACACCAGCAGAACATGGCACAGCTATGAGAGGGTGAAGAGATGGGTTTTCAGTCGGGACTTGAAGGATTCCTTGTTTGAACTGTTTCTGATTGTAAGAGGGAGCTGATTCCAAGTAACAGGATAATCAGTTACAGCTGGGACTCAATGCTAGGCTGGTGAGTTCGAATCCCCGGCACTGGAGCCAAATGTTTGTGCTGGACTTTTCCTCATTGCCCCGGCTTTGATGTCACCCGTATGTGGCGAAACAGGACGTTAAACTCCCAGACACCCACCCACCCACCACTCGTTGCCCTATCTTTGCCATCACCCGTATGTGGCGAAACAGGACGTTAAACTCCCAGACACCCAAACACCCACCACTCGTTGCCCTGTCTTTACCATCACCCGTATGTGGCGAAACAGGACGTTAAACTCCCAGACACCCACACACCCACCACTCGTTGCCCTGTCTTTACCATCACCCGTATGTGGCGAAACAGGACGTTAAACTCCCAGACACCCAAACACCCACCACTCCTTGCCCTGTCTTTACCATCACCCGTATGTGGCGAAACAGGACGTTAAACTCCCAGACACCCACACACCCACCACTCGTTGCCCTATCTTTACCATCACCCGTATGTGGCGAAACAGGACGATTAACTCCCAGACACCCAAACACCCACCACTCGTTGCCCTATCTTTGCCATCACCCGTATGTATGGAAGGGGCGTAAAAATCCTAAACACTCCACCCGCCCTGTTCCTTTCACATAGTGCTCTTCTTTGTCTAATGATTTATGATATTTGAGTACTTCCCGGTTCCATGATCGTGTCAAAGGTTGCGAAATGTCTTGTAGTTGGAATAGTTATTCATTTGCCTTGCACCCTGCCATAATGGCTTCGTTTCATGTACGGAGATCTAGGTCTACATGCCTCGCTAGACTGCTCCCATTCAGCTAGGGCCAGCAGGAGGGATCTTTGTGAAACATGAGTCTAGTTTGTCATCAAGGAACTATTTCATTTCTTCTATTTTTTAATACGTTTTTATGTTTTGCAAGGACGCAAATTACTTACTGTAATCGCGTACATTTTCGTGAAATTCTACAGAAGGGGAGGGGGTGTGAGTGGGAAAAGGGGGAGGTGAGTCATTCGTAAATATGTCCAACAACAAAAATAAAATAAAACTTTATTTTCAAAGGACAGAGGCCTGTCTGTCTAAACTAGGAAGCTATACGACTAAATCCACACGCACAAATCCATATATCTACACAGAATTAGAGAGAGAGAGAGAGAGACAGACAGACAGACAGACAGACAGACAGACAGACAGACAAACAGACAGGCAGGCAAACAGGCAGGCGGGCAGGCAGGCAGGCAGACAGGCAGGCAGGCAGGCAGGCAGATGGACGGACAGACAGACAGGCAGAGACAGATAGACAGAGATAGAGAGACAGACAGACAGACAGACAGACACAGACACAGACATACATGGATAGACACAGACACAGACAGACAGACAGAGAAACACAGAGAAACAGAGTGAGAGAGAGAGAGAGAGAGAGAGAGAGAGAGACACACACACACACACACACACACACACACACACACACACACACACACACACACACACACACACACACACACACACACAAAGAGAGTCTTACCTGCACGCCACAGGCATATTTCTCCAATCAGTCCAGGCTGTGAACATATGCCAGCCCTGCAGAAGGTTCCTTCACTTCAGTCCTCGAAAATGCTGGCTGTGAACTGCAAACTGCTCATCGACACAACTCCAAACTTGAACGTACCCCAGCTAGCTGAAACTGATATTCTATCTTCATTTCAAACTAAAAGAGCCTATAAGCAATGGATTGGATAGCGGCTCATAGGCCCTTTTGACGGTACACATAACATAGAAACTGACATGTGGACGAGGCTAAACTGAACCGGATGTTACAGAATTAGACCTATACACAAACTGTAAAGGCAGAACCAAACAGGTACAAAACCGACTCAAAGAAAATGGAAAGAGAAGCGATTTCAGCTAAGCTGGATCAGTACTACTCATTTTAACAATGACTTCAGCTAACACACTTACCTACCGTAGGCGCAGCTGAGCCTGAACACGTTTGTAGTGTATACATACACAAACTGTCCTCTTGTGTACTGCCTCGTTGAAATTTCTACGCGCGCAGTGAAGCGCGGCATAAAGCGAAGCTGAGCTTGTTGTGCAGATTAATTTACTGCTGCCCCTGTCTTGGTTTCAAATTAACCCTGGATATACTTTCAGGCATTTGTACAATGTACACACACACACACACACACACACACACACACACACACACACACACACACACACACACACACACACACACACACACACACCAAAACACACACACACACACACACACACATCCCAAAACACACGCACGCACGCACGCACACACGCACGCACACCCCAAAACACACACGCACGCACACCCCAACACACACACACACACACACACACACACACACACACACACACCAAAACACACACACACACACACACACACACACACACACACACACACACACACACACACACACACACAAAGACTCAAACTTGTACGTACCCCGACGGTCAATGTCCCCATAAGAAACATGTCACGCCGCCATGTTACATCGCTGACAACTAACTACCGTGCCAGTTCTCGGTACACCGAATAAAATCCTACATCCGGTTTGGAAGGCCGCATCTGGTCCACTGCTTAAAAAAAATCATTGGATTTGCTAAACTGCCTAGATCGTGTGATTCACTCGGTGATTTTTTTTTTCCTACCCGAAAGACACCATAGTAACAATACCACCTCTAGCGTTATAAAGCCAATTAACAGTAAAATGAAATTGAAGCGTGTTGTCAGGGTGTTTGATTGATTATACGCTTCCATGTTTAACAGAAACCGTATTGCCAGCTTGTGCTTTCATTTTTGTATCGTGGTCGCATGTGTAATCATGAAAATTATGATATTTTATAACCCCATTAAATTTCCTTTCATCTCGTAAACTAGCAAGCGTGGTTAACAGAAACGGTATTCACTCGGTGATTTTGTTTTTCTACCCGAAAGACACCATAGTAACAATACCACCCCTAGCGTTATAAAACCATTTAACAGTAAAATGAAATTGAAGCGTGTTGTCAGGATATTTGATTGATTATACGCTTCCATGTTTAACAGAAACCGTATTGCCAGTTTGAGCTTTGATTTTGTATGATGGTCGCATGTGTAATCATGAAAATTATGATATTTTATAACCCCCATTAAATTTCCTTTCATCTCGTAAACTAGCAAGCGTGGTTAACAGAAACGGTATTGAGCCAGTTTGAGCTTTGATTTTGTATCGTGGTCACATGTGTAGTCATGATAATTATGATATTATAACCCCTCCTGTCATCGTTCCCTTCGCGTGTCAAGTGCGCATTTTTGGTTAGCTGAACATTTCCAACACAGAAAGGGGGGGGGTGGGGAGAGAGAGAGAGAGAGAGAGAGAGAGAGAGAGAGAGCTGTGTTAGCCGCGGGGTGTTTGTTGAACTTCGTAAAGTTTGCACAATTCCAGAACTGATCGTGGGGGAGAAAAAAAGTCAGCACAGTGCAAGCAGTTCAGCCCAAAAGGTACGATGACTGCACTCTCGTCAGTGTACAAGAAACACCACGACCGCACACAGTAGTCGCCACAATGGCTGTGCATGACGCACTGACGACAGAGGTAAGCACAGCAAAATAAATCTGCACGTCACGCGTACAAACTTGAGTAATTCCATGAGAGAGAGAGAGAGAGAGAGAGAGAGAGAGAGAGAGAGAGAGAGAGAGAGAGAGAGAGAGAGAAATTGAAATAACTATTTGAAAACGGTAGAAAACAAATACAAACAATTCAGTGTTAGCATGAGGACGTAAAAGAAAAAATAAACATAAAGAACTGACTTATTGAGAAACAGGCAAATACCGTGATTAAACACTTAGAAAAAGTACAGTCAGTGAGTATGATGTTCACACATAATTGCAAGGTGCTTGAAAGAGCCTGAGAGAGGCGGGGCGGGGGGGGGGGGGGTAGAGAGAGAGAGAGAGAGAGAATGTCCAACAAGAGAAATGAAATAAAAATAAGCTTTATTTTCCAAGGAGAAATGCCTGTTTGTCTAAACTAGGAAAGCTATGGAATTACGACTAAATTCATACGCACAAATTCGTATATCTACTCAGAACTAGAGGCAGAGAGAGACAGAGAGACAGACAGACAGACAGACAGCTTGGACAGAGAGAGAGAGAGAGAGAAAGAGAGAGAGAGAGAGAGAGAGAGAGAGCAAATAAAAGTGTATGTGTTCGCGTGGAAAATTTTGCCTGGCCCTAAATTGTACACAGAAAAAAAAAATATATATATATGTATGTTTTTCCCAAACCGGATCCAAATCTAGCTCAGCCCTAGAGGAGTGAGTGACGTGACAAATGTAGTTCAGTCTACCTGAGCAGTAACATCCCGGTGCTTTTAACAGGAGAAGGATATACATGATTATATAGACAGGAGTGTCTCTTAAAATACCTGTCACCACACAGTGTGCTCTGTGAACCGTGACGCCGCGAAACGGGTGCCAGTCACTGAGCGTGCTTCGTGCCCCTACACTGGTGTGTCAGTGTGTGTCGCTTCTCAACATACACTGATGTGTACACGTGTTGTTATTGTTGAAGCGAAAAGTACACTAGTGCACACTAGTGACATGTATCTTGGTGCTGAGCACCGCCTTCTCGTGACACTCTCGGTCTGAACATAAGTTATAAGCTGCTGCGTGCTCTCAAAGATACTACAGTTAGCGTCGACTACCGACCAGACCCAGCTGTCAACAAGACTTCAATGATGAAGGTGGAGGTACGAAGGAGCAAAGGGCTGACTGAAAGGTAAGATATGTTCCGTCCTCTTTCTCTCTCTCTCTCTCTCTCTCTCTCTCTCTCCTCCGAGTCTCTCTCCGGCTCTCTCTCTCTCTCTCTCTCTCTCTCTGCTTTGTAGCTTCAAACTAAATGCTTCCCCAGCTATTTGTACTGCTCAGTCAGTGTAGATCTCCCCATATAACCCTAGAATGCGAATTCAGTCAATTCAATACAGTTCAATTCAACTCAATTCAAAATACTTTATTGTCTGTTTAAGAGAGAACCTAGTAAAACCAGAAAATCTTCTTTGGCCTCACAACGTGAGATGTCACAAATTGACAAACAATCTCAAAGCACTCACAGTCAAGCTCAGTTACTTTAGCTCGCCGGCTTAGGGTACGTTTAGGTTAAGTTTAGGGTTAGGTTTACGGTTACCTCGAGATAATGTTTCAGTAGCAATGCTGAAAGAAAAGAAAAGAAAACGAACAAAAGAACACCAGGTGTTAAGGGCCCTAGAGACGGAGCGAACTACCAACTCAGTAGTGCGGAGTATGGCGTGGGTAAACAAACTGGAATATTTCCTGCTGTGGATTTATATAAACAGTGTGCTATTCATCTGAGCGGGCAGTAGTTTAAATAGCAAAACCTAGGCCAGTAAACACTGTTTTTGCCCCGGGGTGTGTGTGTGTGTGTGTGTGTGTGTGTGTGTGTGTGTGTGTGTGTGTGTGTGTGTGTGAGAGAGAGAGAGAGAGAGAGATCAACGATGAGGAGGAAATAAATCAACACTGTAACCCACTAGCAGATTCCCTTATGCTGGTTGTAAACCGGCCAGATTCAGCACGAGCCGTGGTGGCAGTACAATGACAACTCAACTTTAACAAAGGCAGTCAGTACAAAGAGTGTCCGAGCCAGCACGACTGTAGAGAAGGCCGGATCGCCCGATGGGAACACAGCCGTATGGAATTTTCCACCCGAGCTTTTGCCTGCATAGTGGCACCCGGATTTCCTTTAAAACTTACTCACTTTTAAGAGACCTCTCTCTCTCTCTCTCCCCCCCCCACCCACACACACACGCACACACACTCTCTCTCTCTCTCAGGCTCTCTCTCTCTCCACACACACACACACACACACACACACACACCACACACACGCGCGCGCGCACACACATGCACTGCGCATTATATTTAACTCACCAATTCACAGTTTATTGCTTAGTTTACAACATGACTGTTTATTGGTTTACAACTGTGCTACAAGCACGCTCAGACTTGTTTTTGAGCGGATCTTGCGGGCTGGGCTGTTTTCGCTGGAGTAGTATCAAGGTCACGGTCAAACCGTATAACTGAGCCCGTCCGAGCAACACACACCACTAATTTTCCAGCCCATTTCAGTCACGCCTGGCTGCCCTGAGGTATGTGGGTGATTTCGCAACGGCCGTGGAGAGTCCGTACATTGGAAAATAGAACTTGAGTCAGCAGCGACAACAAGCTGAATACATAATTATTTATATAACTTTATGTTTTCGTCCGCAACAGGCCCTTCAAGTGCTTAGTTAGCGGTGGTTGTTTGGCATAATGCTACAGCCTGCAGATATATTGCAATAGTACACGTATGTGGTGGAAAAGGGCGTTAAACTCCTCAACACCCACCCACGCACCCACCCACCCGCAGTAGTACACTGAGTCGGTACAGTAGTTGCCTCGATTACTGAAGGTTTTATCGTGTATGTTGGATGCTTCCGGCGCCAGTAGGGGAGCCGGAGTGGCCGAATGGTGAGAGCGTTGGCCTTCTAATGCTCGGGTCGTGAGTTCGTATCCCGGCTGGGGCCAAATATTTGTGTTGGCTTTTTTCATCGTTGCCCCGTCTTTGATATCACCCGTATGTGGTGGAAAAGGACGTTAAACTCCCAAACACCACCCCCCCCCTCCACTTCCGTCCGGCGTCAGTACTCAATACTCAATAGCAGTGGAGCTGGCAACTCAAGACTTAGCAGTTGGGGTAGACAAAATCCAACAGGCAAACAACAACAACAAACAAACAAACAAACAAACAAAACAAAACATAGGAAAACCGTTTTTCCACATGCAGTCAGATTAGGAAACAGAGGTAGCTTGCGCCCAGGCTTGCCACAAATTTACAGCGTGAGAGAGAGAGAGAGAGAGAGAGAGAGAGAGAGAAACAGCGGGGTAAGGGGTTATGATTAGGAAACAGAGGTAGCTTGCGCCCAGGCTTGCCACAAATTTACAGCGTGTGTGAGAGAGAGAGAGAGAGAGAGAGAGAAACAGCGGGGTAAGGGGTTATGATTAGGAAACAGAGGTAGCTTGCGCCCAGGCTTGCCACAAATTTACAGCGTGTGAGAGAGAGAGAGAGAGAGAGAGAGAGAGAGAGAGAGAAACAGCGGGGTAAGGGGTTATGATTAGGAAACAGAGGTAGCTTGCGCCCAGGCTTGCCACAAATTTACAGCGTGTGAGAGAGAGAGAGAGAGAGAGAAACAGCGGGGTAAGGGGTTATGATTAGGAAACAGAGGTAGCTTGCGCCCAGGCTTGCCACAAATTTACAGCGTGTGCATTGACATCCCTGGCTGAGAATAAAACTCACCTTAATGGCCGGAGTGGATCATATTTTCAGTCCAGGGGAGGTGAGCGCTAGCGTTACTTTCCCCTTGTTTCCCGCCTTTTCCTTTGGCACGCGTCATGCCATTATTAACGTAACAGCTCAGCCGAGGTCCCGCGGCGTCCCGCAGAGCGGCGGCGACCAGTAGCTGCGGACAGGCTGGAGCCCGGGAGAGGGGGTGGTGGCAATAACTTGCTTTCCCCTGGTCGCTACCCACTCTCAGAATGAAGCCAGCCACCCCACAACAGGTTCTTTCTACGCGGTAGTGCGTTTCTCTACTTCGCAAGTCTGGGAAAAGACGTTTTTTTTCACCCACTCACCCTCCCCTTACACCAGAAGAGTCATCCCAACCTAGGGAGGGGTAGGAGCCTGCTATTCTCTCTGCAACAATACCGTGCCGATATGTCTTACTTTGGTGTGGCATTAACTCTCATCTACTTTCTCTCGACAGTTCTCTTCTCTCAAGGCTAGGCCTACTACACGTTCCCAGGGGGCAACGGCTATTTATCGGTTACCTACCCTCGCGTCTAACTGTACATGTTGGCGTTGTTTTTGCCCCCATAACTTATGTACATTCAGCACAGGGTATTTCTTCCTCGGCACTTTATGGTCGGAATAAAGTGTCCTCGGCAAAAGCAGCTGCTGATTTTGGGATTGTTTTTTGTAGACAGTTGTGTGAGTCGGTGGCATGCCAGCTATGTGCTTGACTTGTGAGAAGGTGGAGGAAGACTGACGAGGGGGCGTTGTGTATGTCAATGAGTATTGTATAGGCGCTTTACCCAATTTCCTGAATCGGCTCAAAGCGCCGCGAACACGCACGCTCACGTGAATCACACGCATTCTCTCACACACTGGGCATAAACACATTACAATCACGTGGTGCGAAGGGTCAGCTCAGCTATTTAAATTTCGGAATTTTTAAAATTGCATGTATTTTTCAAATTTGGTGGGCTGAACATTTCCAAAGCAGACGGGGAGGAAGCCGGAGTACCCGGAGAGAACCCCCGACGATCGGCCCGAATGAACGGTGCCACATACGAGAAGGAAAAATTCTTTGCCCCGAGTGGGACTCGAACCCCCCACCTCTCGCATTGGTGACAAGTCTCTTAACCACTAGACCACCGACCGCTCCGGGGTCAGGGTTGATGGATGTTACAGTATGTGTTGCATGTTTAAGAGAGGAAGCTCCGGCCTTTAAAGGGATGTATATTGGAGAGGAGCTACCAGACAAATGTATTTGTGTGTCTGTTATGAAAGTTGCAGTATTATTAATTTTTTATTTATGATTTTTCAGTGTTGTCATACATTTACCATCCATAAAACCATAATCTGCGCTCCAGCACTTTATCCTCTTCTTGTTCTATGTATGACTGTGTCTTTATGAATTATTGATTTTTGTGTATCATTCGTTTGAACTTCTTGCAGTTATTCTTCCGTTCATTTAGTTTTTAGTAAGGACAGCTTGTGTGATTGACAGTGCTGCTGCTTGTTGGCCGGAGCACTCCCCCCCCCCCCTCTCTCTCTCTCTCTCTCTCTCTCTGTGTCTGTGTCTGTGTGTATGTGTGTTTAAAAGACACAATCTATTCCCTTTATTGAAATTCTTATTTTCAGATTAATCCTTGGACTAGCAGCCGTCCTTGCGCTATGGCGCCCTGCCGGTTGCCAAGACAGCGTGACGCTGTTGCCAGGCAACGTGACCCTCGGCGCCATATTTGCTGTGCAAAACCTGCAGAACGAAGGCTGTGGAAACTACGACGTGGATTCGCTAAAAGAAGTGGTGGCAGTCACGTGGTTTCTCCGTGCCGTCAACGAAATGGACTACGTTCCTGGTGTGACAATAGGTACGACGGAGAAGGGGGGGGGGGAGCCTGCATGAACAATAAATAATAATGAATAACAACAGGCGTTTGAATCGAGGATATCGTGTAGGATCAAAGTCTAGAATGTTAAGGATAGTGAACTGGATTGTGTAGTGATAGGAACACACACACACACACACACACACACACACACACACACACACACGCACGCACGCACGCACGCACGCACGCACGCACGCAGAGAGAGAGAGAGAGAGAGAGTAAAACACCAGTGTCAAATACTTGACTGATTTAATCTCTTTGTTCCATTAATTTTGTTACTGATTTTTTTTTTAATGGGTGTTCTTGACATCTCTCTCTCTCTCTCTCTCTCTCTCTCTCTCTCTCTCTCTCTCTCTCTCTCTCTCTCTCTCTCTCTCTCTCTCTCTTGTTCTTAATAGTTACGTTGTGGGGTTTAAAAAAAAATTATGAAGTAGCTGTTGCAATGGCAAGTTAGCTAGGAAATTAAGCTCTGCCCGTGATACCATGTAAACCTCTCTCTCTCTCTCTCTCTCTCTCTCTCTCTCTCTCTCTCTCTGAGCCACGAAATCACGATGCATAAATCGGGTAGTAATGAACGGTAGCTAAACAGCGAGTTCTCTTTCTTGCCTCAACAGGACTGGAGGCGTATCGCACGTGCCAGAGTGCTGAACTGGCCGCCAGGGCCGCTGTCCGAATGCTAGAGAAGTACAAGGTACTGGACGGGACCTCACAAAGTGATGCTGTCGGGTCGCCACTACTCGGTAAGGATATGTATTTCCCCGCCATCGAGAGAAATATCTGACCAAAGCAAATACTTAAAATAATGATGATGATGATGATGATGATAACAATAATAATAATAATAATGACAGTACTTATATAACCTAATAGTTACTAAGTTCTAAGCGCTTAGAAAGTGAATACGAAGGAATATATATACAAAAATTTACAAAGCACACACACACACACACACACACACACACACACACACACACACACACACACACACACGCGCGCGCACTCACAATGCAAACCAGAACATTGAAGTGGTGCTTTGGGTAGAAAACAGGTTTTGCATTAGAACGTTTTGAAATGCACGTTCTTGCAAATGAGACACTAAAACAGGATATACATTAATTAATATGTATTATTTTAAATGAAGCTTGTACCCGTCTTGTACATTTAAGCCGTTTTATATGATGTGTCTGATTGTCTGTTGCAAACTCAAAAATTTCAAAACTTTTCACAAAACTTTTCTTGTTCGCATGTACGGATCTAAGAAGGCGCGGTGTGTGTGTGTGGGGGTGGCGGGGGGGGGGGGGGAGATAGAGAGTCACATATTTTGCGAGACCTATAACCTTTACGTTTGCAACTACACTGTCACGTACTTTACTAAACCCATGCTAAGTTGTTGCAATCATTCTTCCTTTCTAATGCGAGAAATCCACTGAGCCATCGGTACTACTATTTTACCAGAAGTCGCGTGACAGCATACTTATTGCATTGCATGTTGTAGGCGTCCTTGGCCCGGATACTACGGAAACAGCGATAGCCGTGTCAAAGACCTTAGGTTCCATGCCGAGAGACCAGCGACTCCTACAGATCAGCGGCACAGCCACGGGGGAAGCACTCTCGGACAAAACGCTGTACCCGAACTTCTTCAGAGTTATCCCTCCTGACAGCACCCAAGTTAAGGTATGCATGGAAGAATCTTCATATTTGAGTGTTCGAGGAATGTTAAGGCTTTGCTACTTGGTCAAAAAAGAAATAAATATTTATGAAAGACCTCGCCCACCTCGAGACGTAAGATCCCCCCCCCCCCCAGCCCTTCCCTCGCCGCCTCTGTCTGTCTGTCTATCTGCCCCTCTCTCTCTCTCTCTCTCTCTCTCTCTCTCTCTCTCACACACACACACACACACACACACACACACACACACACACACACACACACACACACACACACACACACACACACACACACACACACAGGTACGTCTCGCGATCTGTTTTCCTTGCTCATCGATCTCCCCACGGTGCTTCTAACACCAGGTGCTTGCGGAGCTTCTTGTCCAGATCAAGTGGAACTACGTGGCCATTGTCTATGATGACGATGCATACGGCCGCCAGGCGGCCACACAGTTAAAAGCCCTGGCTCAGGATCGCGACATCTGTGTCCCCGTGTTTGCTGCCCTGCCTCTCGACATCAAGGATACCAGCTTCACTGAGAAGGTCAACAGCATAAGAGATGATATTGACGGAGGCGGGACGAGTGTCATCAAAGGTAATGTGATGACGTTGTCAACAGCAATCACCATTGCTAGCCTACCACCAATATCTTAACATGTTGTCGCCGTCGTTGAGGTCATCCTCCTCCTCATCGTCCTCACCCACATCCTCCTTTTCATCCTCATCGTCGTCGTCGTCGTTGTCATCTAGCTCATCCTCATCCTCGTCGTCGTCATCCTCATTGACGTCGTCGTCTTCATCGTCATCCTTATCATCATCGTCGTCATCCTCCTCCTCATCATTCTCGTCGTAGTCATCCTCCTCCCAATCATCATCCTCATTGTCATCCTTCTTATCCTCGTCCTCCTCGTCGTCGGCGTCCTCCTCATCAACCTCATCATCGTCATCCTCCTTCTCCTCATCCTCATCATAAATCAAGTTCTGAAAGAGATACTTCTGCGTGCTGTTTTCTCAATCAACGAAAGCAAATCACATTTCATTTTGCAAACAGCATAAATCATTGTACGTAAACTAAAGTAGGCTCAGTCAGTTAGTCAATCAGTCAGTCAGTCAATCAGTCAGTCAGTCAATCAGGTAGTCAGTGTTTGAGAAAGGGAGTTAGTATTTGATCGAACACGTAGTAATATCTTTCAGTGTAGTATAATCAAATAACACTGTGACTGGTGCAGCCATCGGGTAATGACTAGTTGTCCAAAACGTGTTATTAATCTTGGATAATCGTGGCATTAATCATGGTCTTTTCTTCTCTAGGGGTGGTCTTCATCGGCAGCGTGACATCAGCAAATAAGTTTGTGGATCTTCTAGACGAGCAGCTGAACTTCGCCCGTTTTGTGTTTTCCGAGGGCATTGGGCTGCAGTCCAGCCCTCTTGTCGACTCCAGTAACCAGCCGTTCGTTCTCACAAAGGGGGCCTTTGCTGCCTCACCGCCTTACCTCCCTTTTCCGGAAGTCAGGAACTTCTGGGCAACCATTTGGGAAAACAGGTATGTGGTACTGTATATTTTAAATTGTACTGGGGCAGGATTATGTTTAGTGTCCTATACTGCAGCAGCAAACCTAGGATTTCTGTTTTAAGTTACACTGAATTTTTAAGTATAATAGTTACGAGTGTATGACGTTAACTGAAACAGTACTCATCAGAAGATTTAATAATAATAATAATAATCGCATTAATAAGGCGCTTTATCCCAAATATTTTGGCTCAAAGCGCCGCGAGCTAAACCCAACACGCACGCTCACGTGAATCACACGCATTCTCTCACACACAGGACATAAACGTATTACAATCACGTGGTGCGAAGGGTCAGCTCAGCTATTTAAATTTCGGAATTTAGATATGCATTTATTTTTCAAACTTGGTGGGCTGAACATTTCCAAAGCAGAGGGGGAGGAAGCCGGAGTACCCGGAGAGAACCCCCGACGATCGGCCCGAATGAACGGTGCCACATACGAGAAGGAAAAAGGTCTTTGCCCCGAGTGGGGCTCGAACCCCTCACCTCTCGCATTGGTGACAAGTCTCTTAACCACTAGACCACCGACCGCCCCGATTTGTGATAATATGATAGATATGCCAAAGAAGGGATATAGTAGCGTGCAATTTTTATATATTTGTGGTGTTGCAGTTTTTCGACACCATGATCCACTAACGGCGTAAAAGTCACCCCATGTTATATTTCTTCCTTGTTGCGGGTGGGTGTTGGGTAGGTGTTTGGGGGTTTAACGTCCTTTTCCACCACATAGGGTGATATCAAAGACGGGGCAACGATGAAAAAGCCAGCACAAATATTTGGCCCCAGCCGGGATCGAACTCACGACCCGAGCATTAGAAGTCCAACGCTCTACCATTCGACCACCCCGGCTCCCTTCCTTGTTGCTTTTGAAGTCAAAAATGTTTTGCATATAGTATTCATCTATTTCAAACTCCTTTTTGTGTGTTCCCATGTTGTTGTTGTTGTTGTTGTTGTTGTTGTTGTTGTTGTTGTTGTTGTTGTTGTTGTTGTTGTTGTTGTTGCTGCTGCTGCTGCTTCTATTATTGTTGTTGTCGTCTCCGACTTTTGTTTGAAGCGTAAATGCTTCATACATTCCATGTTGTTGTAGGTTGCCAGAATAGCCAAATGGTAGAGCGTTTGGACTTTCACTGGTCGGGTCGTGAGGTCGAATCCCGGCTGGGGCCAAATATTTGTGCTGGCCTTAGACTCGTTGCCCCGTCTTTGATATCACCCTTGATTGGTGGAAAAGGACGTTAAACTCTTAAACACCCCCCCCCCCCATCCTATCCCGACACCCCCCCCCCCCCTCATGTTGTTGTAAGATGACTCATCTCAGTTTCTGTTCGTATCTTTCTGTTCCAGGACAGTCTTCCTTTCCGAAGCAAGACAAAACCAGTGGCTGGCAAACCTATACAAGCAAGAAACAAACTGTCAATCAATTGACAACAATCAGTGCTGGCAAAATAACCTTGGCACGGCTGCGTCGCTAGGCAGCACCAGCCAATGGCTGTTCGAGTATTATCAGGTCAAGGCCGTGGCCATTTTCGCGCATGCGCTGAAAATATTGCATTCTGACAAGTGCGGTGGTGCGCGAGGGTTATGCGACAGTCTAAAAAACGCCCTGAGAAACAACAGACGACAAATTCAAGACACCCTCGAAAGCATGAACGTGCGTTTAGAAGCGCAGTTTCCCTCCATTACTGCCGCGTTTGAGGGGCAGAGGTCAGTTCGGTTTGACGACAGGGGTGAAGTTGTGAACAGCGGTCAGAGTGACTCCTTGTATGATGTTTACAATTTCCGAAGATGCCAAGGCAACACGTTCTGCTTTCACCAGGTGAGTCATAACGTTTCATTTAAATGAGACAAGAGAGAGAGAGAGAGAGAGAGAGAGTTAGTTAGTTAGTTAGTTAGTTAGTTAGAGAGAGAGAGAGAGCAATAATGTAATACTCTGTGTGTGTGTGTGTGTGTGTGTGTGTGTGTGTGTGTGTGTGTGTGTTTCAGGTGGGCAGCATGTCACCAAGTGGACAACTGACCCTGAACACGTCACAGATTGAGGCGTATGAGAATAACGGTGACCCTTTGACGTGGCCCCAGTTTCCCAAGTCTCAGTGTGAGGAAAGTTATGACTGCGTGGAATGTCTCCCTGACAACGTCCCAGGACAGGTCGTGTTCATACCAGGTAATTATTTGCTTAAGTTGAATTTTGAGACAGGTTAGAAGAGTGGGTGGGTGGGTGTTTGGGAGTTTAACGTCCTTTTTCCACCACGTAAGGGTGATGTCAAAGACGGGGCAACGAGAAAAAACGCCAGTACAAATATTCGGCCACAGGTTAGTAGTAGTAGTAGTTTTGAGTGAGGGATTTTGGGATTTCGGCAGGGATTTTGCTGGGGATTTTTCCACCGCCAAACCAAGTCAAAATGCAGGTGCACACTTGCGTACTATATACTCGTTGTTTTTTTTTAATATGTTTATAACTTGAAACTGTCACAGACGTTGTATTAGTCTTTTAAAGAACCGAAAACGAAAAACATCTCAAAATCGCTTAAACTGACCGCTTCCCCCCCCCACCCCCACCACCACCACCGCGGCCATTTTTTATCCAACTATTTCCTCGAAAAAGTGGCAGGACAACTTTCCTCTCTTTTGTTGGATCCCATTATATTTATTTTGACTTGTTGTTGTTGTTGTTTTGCAGAGAGAAAACTTCGATGCCCCATGTTGGGCTCGAATCTGAACTCTGGCACTGGTACCGCCAGGGCCCGCATGTAAATGTCGAGGTTAAGGATTTTAGCCCCAGGTTAAAGTCTAACCTCGAACTAAACTAGCTCTAGGGTTAAATTTTCTGTTGTTTTTATTTTAATCAAGAAGCGGGTCCATTCCACCATGGTGCCTAAGCCGTTATCGAAGGATTTTTTTTTCTTCCTTTCTTCGCTTCCTTTTTCTATTTAATTTTGATTTAGGGTTTCTTTTGTAATAATAATAATAATAATGATAAGTATTGTATAGGCGCTTTACCCAGTTTCATGAATCGGCTCAAAGCGCCGCGAACTGAACCTAACACGCACGCTCACGTGAATCACACGCATTCTCTCACACACCGGACATAAACACATTACAATCGCGTGGTGGGAAGGGTCAGCTCAGGTATTTAAATTTCGGAATTTAGAATTGCATTTATTTTTTCAGATTTGGTGGGCTAAACATTTCCATACCTAGTCTGGGTTAGGCCCGTAGCTGTGGGTTAGATTAACCTCGAGTTTCACATGCGGGCCCAGACCACTAGACTGCCCCAATACAATAACAAGTACCAATACTTTTCTTTCCAGGTGATTTTTATGTCGTGGCTGTAGCAGCAGTGCACGACAGAGAAGGGGACAGCACGCTGCGCTGCGGCGACATCCGGGTTCTTTCCGGGGCAGACCTCGTGCAGAGTGTTCTGTTCGCTGTGGCTCAAGTGAACGCCAAAAACAGGCAGCCGTTCACTGGTATCTTCGGGAACAAGAAACTAGGAGTCATCATTCTGGACTCTTGTTACAGGTTCGCGAAAAAAGAGGCTATGGTGGCGTAATTCGCCATAGTGTGTCGACTGTTTGTTTGTCTCGCTGTGGCCGAAGGACACAAATACACGTGGCCTCAAAATGCCTATATATTCCCTGTTAGCCTCAGACATCATAGTCACCCCTGAAAATGCTTCAGTCTAGAAACAGTTACTACCATGAACAGACCATTCAACGGCACGCACCTGACAGGGGTCTAAGAAATTTGAATGTCTCCTTTCCGCTCAGGCCTCACTGGAGTAATGCACGTCTACTTACTGTCTAGGCCAGAGAGGCAGTTCGCACAAATCCGCTTGCCTCACGTGTGTCCTACCTCTGTGCAAAAAGTCCCACCTTCACTGGCAGCTTGCCTCTTTTTGTGACCGCCTGCCATGCACCTTGACCAACAAAACACAAAAGGGATAAATGTTTTTCGCTTACATTAATTTTCATTGTAATAAAAAGCTTCTTTACGAGATTTCCATTGTCTTCAAGTAGATATACATGTTTTTGTCACAATACCACTGTTTCCCCGTCGCTTCCTCAAAGGACTTCAAGCAGTAACCGCCAATTGTATCCAGCGATGTGTAATGACAAATTCAACAACCGGCAATTAGCGTGAGTCATATACTTAAAAAAATGGCATAGAATGTCAAAGCATTAGTAAGAGAAGTAGAACTTTCAAAACCTTAGGCGTTTACTGTTTTTTCTTGGCCCATCTCCTACCAGAGAGCTTGTGATCAAGGAGCGACTGATAGACCTGCACAAGGGCACGCTGATGCTGCCTGACGGTAACACCAGCTCCACCATCCTGCCCTACATCGCCGGCTACGTGGGCGGGTATTTCAGCACCATCAGTGTCGCCATGTATGAGGTGAGATATTACATGATATCATTATGTACATTACAGCCTGTGGTCTGTCCTTGCAGTTAGCCCTGTTTCGCTGCGATCCGACAGTCCGAGTAAGGAATCAAGGAGCGGGCGAGAAGTGTGTGTGTGTGTGTGTGTGTGTGTGTGTGTGTGTGTGTGTGTGTGTGTGTGTGTTGTGCGCAGAAGTTTAACCCTTTCATTGCCAGACGCGTTTCGGTTCACTCACGGATAACGTCTTTTTGTGTCACCCTGCTGTAAACAGGAATCAAAACCTGTACTGCATCAGAGAGCTTATTTGCCTCAACTACTGGAAAGTCCAGATTAAACATTAAAAAACTAATTTGGCAGTGGGGCTACTGGTGCGACTCATGAAATCCTTCGACGGCGGCAGGGAAATGTTTAATATATTGAATTGCCATTGTTACGTTTTTAGCAAACATTTTAATTTCTCCAGGAGGGATTAATAAACGAATCTTGAAGATACAGCGGGTGGCGCAGACAGATACGCCGTTATCAGTAGTTGTCTCCCCTGAGGGAGTTTTGGCTTCTCCGGGGTGGGTGTTGGGTGTTTTGGGGGTTTAACGTCCTTTTCCACCACATACGGGTAATTTCAAAGACGGGGCAACGATGAAAAAGCCCCAGCCGGGATTCGAACTCACGACCCGAGCATTAGAA
The DNA here is from genome assembly GCA_018292915.2 of Batillaria attramentaria. Taxonomy (NCBI): domain Eukaryota; kingdom Metazoa; phylum Mollusca; class Gastropoda; family Batillariidae; genus Batillaria; species Batillaria attramentaria. The sequence goes on from JACVVK020000455.1 coordinate 373,398, forward strand.
GTCCAACGCTCTACCATTCGGCCACCCCAGCTTCACTGTGACAATGATCGAATGATCTAAATTTTGTAGTACTAACTGAAAATTGTTTAAAGGATTATATTGTTTTGCCTGGCTGTCTCCCCCCCCCCCCCCCCCCGTCGTGTTTACTGAAGTCTTCATCTTCTGCTACAACACACACATTACGCATTCTCATCTGTTGAAAGGGGAAGATCCCCCCTGGTGCGTACCATGTCATGAGCCATTTACAGTCGAACATTTCTTAATCTCGTGCGTGGATCTTGCCGAGATTCGCGTAAAACATTACTGCGCAGATTCTTTGAAGGTGTTGTTCCGGGATGTTTCCCCTGACAGCATCTTTAGCTTCTTGAAAGAGTCAAATCTGTTCTATAAAATTTAGACCCCTCAAGTAATACGGACTATCTTCCATCTTTATAATATGATCTGTGTACAAAGAAGTGAAACGTGTTTATTATTTAAACCGGATAAGTTTTATAATTTTATTTACATTTATGCCTTGTTTTATTGTCCTCCTATTTACTTTAGTCTGGCGAAGAAGCACCTTGATGAGCCGCGAAATAGTCTTTGTTGCTTGCGCGGCGTTAACTCTTTGACGACGAAGCACAATTTCTAACACGCGATTTCCTATAGGTAATCGCGTGTTAGAAATTGTGCTTCGTCGTCAAAGAGTTAAGCCCTAAGTAAATAAAACTTACTAACTCTTCTGCTACAGGTGCTATCGGAGCTTGAAAAGCGCTTCGTCATTGTCGGCCCGTCTAACACGAGCCCTGTCCTGAGTGACCGTGACAAGTATCCTTACTACCTGAGGCTGACCACGTCCCACACCAAACTCGTCACGGCCATGCTGACACTTGTCCGCGACCTGCAGTCACACTACGTGCAGGTGAGACTGAAAGTTGAAACACATGCACGTGCCTTGTCGTGATTTCCGGTTCTAAGTCCCTTTACAAAAGTACGGTTTATAAGGAGTAGAAAAGAAGAAAAAAAGTGTAGAAATGCCACTTAGTTCAGTGCAAAGGACCTTGTTTGAGCCGTGTGCTTGCACACGTAACTGCTAAATTTAACCAAGTGGTTCAGTAGTTCTTCTTCGCTTTGTTTTTGTTGTTGTTCTTGTTTGTTGGTTTTGTTGTTGTTGTTGTTGTTTTTTGTTGTTTTTTTGTTGTTGTTGTTTTTTTGTTGTTGTTTGTGTGTGTGTGTGTGTGTGTGTGTGTGTGTGTGTGTGTGTGTGTGTGTGTGTGTGTGTGTGTGTGCGTGTGCGTGCGTGCGTGTGCGTGCGTGCGTGCGTGCGTGCGTGCGTGCGTGTGTGCGTGCGTGCGTGCGTGCGTGCGTGCGTGCGCGTGCGTGCGTGCGTGCGTGTGTGCGTGTGTGTGTGTGTGTGTGTGTGTGTGTGTGTGTGTGTTTCTTTTCCTTTCATATTTTTTTTAATTCTTATTTTGTTCCCGTTTCTTTCTTTTCTTGTTACCTCCTTTTCACCTCCCCCTCCCCCCCCCCCCCCCCCGCTTTCTTGTTTCCTCTTCCCAACTGTAGGCTGTGTTTTCAAAGCCCTGAAACTATGTAAATTAATTTACACAATGCACAAAATGCACAATCAATTCTGTCACAGTTACATGATTTTCATTGCCCCTCGGTGCTCAGCGAAATCAAGTCTTTATTTACTTTGAAGAAAGAAGAAGGTCTGATTTCGAAGCGGCTCTGAGCCAGACGTACTTATCTCTTAAAAGTCCTTGCAAAATTCGCAAGTTTACTTGAAATGGTCAGATCACGGGGAACCACTTCAAACCACTATTATGCAATCTGCAGCAGTCTTGGGCCTAGCGGGGAAGGTCCATGCCTTGCGTAATAGTGTGGCTCGTACTGGTGGGCAGTGGCTTGTTCTTTTTAACAAGTCTTATTACATAGTGGGCAGGAGATGGTCGGGATCGGGCTGTCAAGAGTATGTGCAAATGTCTCCCTTCAACAGAAACTTTTATTTTGTTCTTTTTTTTTTGACTCAGTTTTTCTTGTCTTTCTTGTGGCTGTTGTGCTGTATACCTGTATTGCTAGCCCGTTATGTTATGTCCATGTATTAGTCTTCCATGTCAGTATGTCTCTTTATTTTGTCAGTCTGCTTGTCTGGATGTCTCTGTATTACTAGTATCCCATGTCACTATGTTCCTGTTCTTGTATCCTGAAAAAAAACCCAAACGAACAGATAATTTTTAAAAAAAAACACACACCAAAAACACTTCAACTTTCTTTCAGGTAATCTATGACCCGAGTGATGTTTATTCTTCGTCGCTAAAAAGCGGCTTGGACGAGATGAGCGCACAGTTCAATGTGTGCATTTCTCAAAGTATACCAACTCGATACGAAGATGCAAACATGTACCCGGTAAGTGCTGGTTTACATCCTCAACAGAATGCTGAAAACATATTCGAAAGTGGTAGTAACCAAAGAAAGTGACCATTTTCGTTTTTCTTGTATATTCACGGAAAGGTAGGGATTTTTGAGCCGCATGTTGCAATTTAGCATTTAACTGGCCTTCGAAGCCGGTGAATATTAGAGTTAGAATGAACATGACTGTAAGCATGTCTGATAAGGATAAGAATACCCAAACGTTTCATTCCTAAATTTTGGGATAAGATATCTCCAATCAACAGATTGAATATAAACTGTATTGATATTGATAATAATAATAATAATAAACACAAAAACATACTGATTCGTTGCAGCTGATCTCCACAAACTGATCGAGATATGCAACCCTGTTCTCGAATTTTTTTTCTCCCTTGATGAAGGAAGGTTAAAAACAGATTATTCTGTATAAATTATTTTGTCCGCTGTCCTCTCAGCGTGAAACTTTTCCTATTCATTCTCATCGCTCCCTCCTCTTTCTTCAACTATTCAGGGGCTTGCGCGGCTTTAAGCTGTAAAAACTCGCTCACTCACTCACTCACTCACTCACTCACTCACTCACTCACTCAACTTTTCAGGTTCTGGACAACATGCGCAAGACCAGCTCAGCCTCCATCGTCATTGTCACCATGCAAGTGTTGCACGTGCGGAAGCTGATGGAACAAATCCTGACCCAGATGTCCAGCTCGGACCGGTTCGTGTTCCTGGGTAGCGAGGCTTGGGCTCGCAGAGAGGAGGTGCTCAGTGTGGCTGGCAAGAACAAGCTGCTGGGGTCTCTCACCTTCTCCCAGGAGCTGCCCCTGGATCAACTCTTTGACGACTACTTTCGACAAGTGAGTTAATATATGAATATGCCTATGATGAGAAGCATACTGGATGGACTCTCTGTCTCTTTCTGTCAGTCTCTCGCTGTCTCTGTCTAGTCTGTCTGTGCCTTGTCTTCTACTTCTTTACACACACACACACACACACACACACACATGCACACGCACGCGCACACACACACACACACACACGCACGCACGCACGCACGCACGCACGCACGCACGCACGCACGCACACACCGGTAGTGAATTGTTAAACTCGAAACTTAAAATACGTGCCCTTGAGATGAAAATTTATAAAGCACGGCAGGATGCTTTTCACCTCTTTCTCTGTCTTTTACTAACTTAATTGCCTGTAGCGTTGTTGTTGTAGATTGCGTATCGGCAAACAAATGATAAAACTGTTACACTGAGAGACTGGTCGCAATGCGTTCGCACATACAGCACACAATAGCTCTTTTAAAAAATAATAAAAACTACCCTATTCATGAATCTTCAACCCTGCAGGTCAATGCCTTGACCACTCCCAACCCATGGCTGAAGTATTTCTGGGAGGAGAAGCTGCGGTGTTACTTTGACGGGAGTTTCCTGAGGAAGGACAAGCCACAGCCCTGCTCCAGGGACCTGACCAGCGACTACAAGCAGGACCCTTGGACGCCTTTCTACATCCAGACCATCTACGCTTTTGCCCTGGGGCTGGACGCTGCCATGAAGGCACACTGTGGAGCGCAGGTGAGACCGCAAGGGGATTTGGTCTAGTGGTTAAGGCATCCGACTTCGGATCCTGAGCTGCCTGGTTCGAGTCCCCGGTGGGTAGGAATATGGTGGGATTTTTCCTTACCATATCGAGTCAAATCCATGTGCGGACTCGTTTACGGTGCCTGTCTCGCCTTCGTGTACACACGCACGCACATACATCAAGTGTGCACGCTAAAAATCCCACGTTCATCTTTCGAAGAAGAGCAGGCTGTGGCCGGTGTCGTGGTAAACAGAAATACTGTCGCACGCACCAGAGTGAATAGCAGGGTGGAGGTTTGCACATAAAGTAGCGCTTAGCGGCAGCAGGCTTTCACTGCTTCGTCCTCCAGCCCTGCGGCGCCGTGAGCATTTCAGTAGAGATGGATATGTGCGCCGAGGAGAAGTCTACCATACCATACCAAGGATCGTTATGGACTTTAATAATACTAATACTAATAATAATAATGAGTATTGTATAGGCGCTTTACCCAATTTCATGAATCGGCCCAAAGCGCCGCGAACTGAACCCAACACGCACGCTCACGTGAATCACACGCATTCTCTCACACACTGCACATAAACACATTACAATCACGTGGTGGAAAGGGTCAGCTCAGCTATTTAAATTTCGGAATTTTGAATTGCATTTATTTTTCAAATTTGGTGGGCTAAACATTTCCAAAGCAGAGGGGGGAAGGAAGCCGGAGTAGCCGGAGAGAGCCCCCGACGATCGGCCCGAATGAACGGTGCCACATACGAGAAGGAAAAATTCTTTGCCCCGAGTGGGACTCGAACCCCTGACCTCTCGCATTGGTGACAAGTCTCTTAACCACTAGACCACCGACCGCCCCACTACGACTTTAAATTTGTTCGTTCTTTTTTGTTTTGCCGGTATTCGAACTCAGGACCCGAGTATTGAAAGTTCAGCACCCTACCATTCGGCCACCCCGGCTCCCCGATTTTTCCCTGAAATGGTTAATAACGAAGTAATGACTGCTCCTTTTAGGCCAGTTACTTGTGCGATGGGCTGACGTCAGAGAACCTCGTGGATGCGCTGAAGACGGTGAAGCTGGACCTGTACAACACAGGACAATCGGTCAAGGTGTTTGACGACAACGGCGATGGAGACATCAAGTTCAAGGTGTTCCAGGTTACTAGGGGAGATTCAGCTGATACAATGATCTACGATGAAGTAAGTTGACCACTTTCTTCGTCAGATTTATGCGACAGGGGGCCTGAAAACAAGCGGGGAGAAAAACTGAGAAAGTAGAGACTATTCGGCATTTGATTCGAAATACTCAATTCACAACCGTAATAACTCTGTTAGTAAACAGAATTCACCAACAACATTTATGAATAATAATTGCTTACACCAACCACATGATGCTTATTTGAACACTTCGATCGATTATAAAACTTTGTGGTCTGAAATTTGAAGAAATCAGAAAGTAAGGGTAACCCGCCTCCTTTTCTAGGGTAGGTGGGTGGAATTGGGGGGGGGGGGTGTTACCGCTCTTTTCAACCACGCACGGGTGATATCAAGAAAGTGGGGGGGTGGGGGGGGGGGGGGCTTTCTTTTCCACCATATATGGAGGACGGGGCGACGAGAAAAAGGCCAGCACAAATGTTTTGCCACTGCCGCGATTCGAACTCACGGCTCGAGCATTCTACAACACTCTACCATTCGGCTATCCCCGGCTCCCGAATTTCTGGGGGAGCTCTCGCTACACACTCAGAACAAGCGTACCTGTCAACACGCTGTTAGACTCGCTTTGACCTAGATACCGACCTCTGATCTTATGATTTGATTCATCTGACAGTGTTAGGAGCACATATAATTTATTTCACGCATTCAGTCAACTCCTTTCTGCAGCGGTTCAGTGTGCCAGATGTGCAAACAGAACTGTATAGGTTGTCGTTTTTCCTAATAATTGTTATGTATGTGTTATTGTGTCTCTGTGCAGGTAGGTCGGTTCGAGCATGGGACCCTGACGCTAAACAAGAACGATGAGCTGTGGATTCTGAAGAACAACATCAAGGCGGAGTGTCCCAATCCAGACACGTGCAACAAGTGCTTCCCACCGCAACAACAGGGGTGAGCCTCTCTCTCTCTCTCTCTCTCTCTCTTAATACCCCCCCCCCCCCCACACACACACACACACACCACCACCACCACCACTACCACCCCCACCCCACCCCCCACCCCCAAAAATAAAGGAAAAAAAGAAAAAGGAATCACTCTATTTTTTTTCAGTTTCAGTGCATGAGTAAATGCGGATTCCCTCCTATGGGTTTTTCCATCCACAAACGATGCGTTCAGAAGTTACTAGCAAAACTGACAGTTCTAAGAAATAGGGTTAGAATTGGGGTTAGGCTTAGGGTGATGCCACACACAGCCGCCACCACACATAGTCATGGTAAACTTGGCACTCAGTCGGATATCAGACATGAGACCACTGTATTCACAGCTCAACGGTCCAACCGTTTACCTATGTCAGTTTCTCGTGCAATATAATGCACAGTTACGCTGTGCATAACTGTAGGTCACACAATACAGAATACAGTTGGTTTTTTGCTCTTTGGCTCCTACAAATTCAGGGAAGCACACTTCCTTTAAAACGGATTTGCCCACCAAAACAGACAATGGTTACAAGAAGCAAGACATGTCGTCAAGCTGCGTGACAAGAATTAAAAAAAAAATTGAATATGATTTTAATAGTCTACCGATGCGACGTCCGCACCAACTCCACATACTGAAAGAGCTCAAAACTGTGCACGCTTCTATTAATGCCCCGCACATGCCAAGGATATGCTTAAAAACAGGTCACTTATCAAGTCAAGTCTGCCATTTATCAACACATCAAACAGGCCTCTTTTCGCCAAAACCCCAAATCTGGCATTAATTCACTTTTAACAACTGCAAGAAATCAAGGAAAACAAGGGAAATTCGCTTTAATAATGCCGGTCCTTGCTCCCTGGCCTGCCTCATTTGCATTGTATTCTGTGACCTGTAATGTACGTATTACTAAGACTTTGCCCTGTATTTCTTCACAGGCCTAACAGCACGATCATTGCTGATGATTCCAACGACGGCAGTCGAACAGGTTTCATCGCCGGCATCGTCATACTGGTCATCATCATCATCGCTCTCGTTGTCTTACTCGTCATTCTTTGGCGACGACAACGATTACCATCGCCCGCAGTTGACGAGCAGAAACTTTCGGCTCAAAACTGGAACAACGGTAGTGAAGATATGAATTTCTTAAAGATCTGCAATCTCCACAAAAAGCCACACAAAACTATCCGACTGTGCAAAAGTGCAGTCACCTCTGTCTCAGCACACAGTCATGCAACACGTTATCTGTCACGAGGATTGTCACGTAGTCATCACTGTTGTTTTCGCTGTTGTTTGTTTCTGTCTTTGTTTGCTTGTTGATAATGTAAAGGAGCTTACCTAATGTAAACAACAACGTGGACATAGAAGACAGTACAGGTGGTTCATCTTTGATGGGGAATTTCTCATACTCATTCGATCACATTCAGATCGGAGCGTTGTCGACATTTCAATTCAATTCACTTCAATTCTTTTTTTTTATTCTTGTTTTTGTTTAAAAAAAAATTACATACATACTCACATACATACATATATACATAAATATAAATATACAAACAAACATACGTACATGCCAGCTTGCTTACATGCATACACCCATGCGTTCTATCACGTTTTAGTTTCTCGAACATAGTAATATAGTTGATCCATTTTTTTCATAAAGTTCATACTTATAATCCATTTTTATGCTTGCAATATCCTTTTCTAAATCATATCTTTCCCTCAACATTTTCAAGTCTTAAAAAGTGCGAAGTCAGGTTGTCTTTTTTCCATTTTTCCATTTGTATATGAAGAACTTGGCTAACACAATTATAAAATCAAATTTCTCGTCTGTTTCCAAGAAAGTGTCATTCCAAAAAGCACCACTTTTTGTTCAGTTGCAACTGATGTACATGTCTGATGTACTGAATTTGCAATTCAATTCAAATCAATTCAATTCAGTTCAATCTATTTCAATTCAATTCAATTCAACTCAGTTCAGTTAAATTCAATTCAATTCAAAGTACCCTGCTGTTCAAGCTGCATCCTCTGCACCTTCCAATAGTGATTTCTGTATACACTGAAAGACACTGCACTACAATCAAATCTGTTCTGATTTATCCTTTTCCTCACTAGAATTCAACAGCGGCTTATCTGAGGGCGGAAGCGTCAACCGAGGCTACAGAGACATGAACTCTGTCCCGTCGTCTCAAGCTCTAGGCGCGTCGGGCGGAATGATGCGACAGAGCAGCTCCATGTCTGGCGTACGCGACTTCGGCAATGCGCGCCCAACATCCGGCAGCCATTACGACTACCTGCAAGAACACAGAGATAGCATCATGAGCAGGGATCTGCCGCCTCCTCCGATCAGCGAAAGCGCCAGTAGTCTTCGGTCCGACAGAAGTGGCGGGTTGCCACGCCAGGAGTCTGGGAACACGTCCGGCAGCGCCGGGTACGCTCCAAGGAACAGCGCCGGACAGTTGCCGGTCAGTTCCAACCCTAACTACACCCCTGGAGAGTCCAGCGGTCGATACGCCCCTGGCGGTGAATCTGGCGGTGGTGGAAACGCCCCACGCGGTGAGCCTAGCGGCGGATACGTTCCTCGTGTCGAATCTGGCGGTGGATTCGTCCCGCGGGCAGGATACGGCAGCGGATCCGTTCCACGCGATGAGTCTGGTGGTCAGGCTAGTGCTGGGTCCGTCGGATCGGCAGGCCTCGCCCCTAGAGGAGAATCCAGCGGCAGAGCCAGCGTTAGTAGCTATGTCCAGCCCGACAACGCGTCCTATGACGCCCTCAATCACTACCGCCACGACGCGGATGCCGGTCCTCGTCAGAGCGCCACCTACATGCCGCTAGCGGAGGGCGGTAGTGCCGGGAGTGTCGGGAGTATTGGGAGTGTTGGGAGTGGCGGTTCAGGCGTGGAGGTCGTGCAGTACGAAAACAAGCGCGTGAAAAGGCCGGCCAAGACCGTTGCGAGCGAGGGGAGTTCTTCCGGTCCGGTCTCGCCCATAGCTTTTGAGAACGACCGGAACGTCCGTCCTCTGTCGATCGAGTCGTCGGATTCTCTTCCTCCAGCTCCTGCTCCTGCTCCTCCTCTTCCTCTTCCGCCGCTTCCACACTCCTCCAATGACCCGGATTATCTCACACCTGTCGACTTGTCGGATTCGGACTATCCCTCGGCTCAGCAAGTGACTGACATCTGAAGGATGAGTTTTTTTTTTTTTTTTTTTGGGGGGGGGGGGGGGGTTGCGATGGCCATCACTCGGTGTTTGACGCAATGTGATTTCTGCCCAGTGCCCAGAATGTCAAAGCGAATAAATTCAGTCGAGCGCGGGAGTAGCTATGACTCTCTTCAGGTCTCTGACGCGCATGAATGGATTAACGATTTTCCCACTGTCCCTATCTACTGTCTAACAAAACGGTAGAACTGTGGTAAAAATCAGTGTTCGAGAAATTCTCTCGTCTGGAGACTGAAATGTTCACAGATAACCGGCCATGGGTTATCCCATCCAGCGACTGAGATATCTCGGGACGATGCTGACTGGTGATATCCAGTGTTGGAGGCTTTAAAAGATATCTACGATCTGCGCTTACAGTGATTGAGATCTGACAACTGGTGACTCGTATGACGCTGACTGGTGATATCTAAAGGTATCTCGGGCCTCTCATCCAGTAGATCTGACAGACGCTGACTGATGATATTCAATAGTTGACTGAGATTATTATCACAACTCTGGGTCTCCTATTCCCGTGACCTAGATATGAAAGATGCTGACTGAACGCTGAGTTATGAAAGATGATTATCCAGTGTCTGATATCGTAAAATACAACTGGGCCTTGGGCCATCTCATCCACTGATGGAGACTCGAAGAGTGCTGATTGGTGGTATCCACCGTATGAGATTTTAAAGAGATACGGATATCTCATCCGGTGGTGTAGATCTGACAGACGCTGAATGATATCAAATGTTTTATACTATGAACGATATTTAGATCCCTTCTTACAGTGACTGAGATCTGACAGATGGTGACATGTGATATCCAGTGTTAAGAGTTGAAAGGCAACTGGGACCTCTCACCCGTCGACTGAGATATGTTATGGACGCTGAGCCGGCAGTCATAATCCAGTGATTCAGAGACAACTGGTCGTGGGTCATGTCATCCAGTGACTGAGATTGCACGGGATGATGCTGACTGGTGATATCCAGTGTTGAGCGTTTAAAGACAACTGGGTCCTCTCACCCGTCGACTGAGATATGTTAAAGAATGCAGACGTGGTATTCTTATCCAGTGTATGCGAGACAACTGGCCGTGGGTCATGCCATCCAGTGACTGAGATTCCACGGGATGATGCTGACTAGTGATATCCAGTGTTTGAGATTTTTAAAGATATCCCGATCTGCTCATACAGTGACTGAGATATGACAGATGGTGACACGTGGTATTCGGTGTTTGAGCATCTTAAAAGACAACTGGCCATGGGCCATAACTATCATCCAGTCACTAGGATTTGAAAAATATTGACTGGTGATTAATCCAAGGCAGACTAATATAAGGACATTGTTTGAGATTTAAAGGCATCTTGATCCTCTCATCCAGTGGCTGAAATCTGACAACCCCTGTTTGATTTTCTTTGTTTGTTTTGTTTGCTTGTTTGTTTGCTTTTTATCTCCATGGCCAGTCAGTGTTTGGGATTCAAAAGATCTTGATCTTCTCACTCAGTGAGTCCGTGAGATTTCACATTTGCTAACGCACTTTCCTGACTTAAAAACCACATGTTTCATGGTTTTGTCTTGCTTTTGCGCCTTGATGATTAAGCAGTGTGATTTTAAACAAGCAAATTCGGTTTTAATATTGATTATTCTCATCATCATCACTGTTTAACTTCCGTTTCCGAGAAGGTGAGCATGTGCGACGCGGCTAGGCAGTGGACGGTGCCAGTTTAGTAGTTAAGGAGCCTGAGGCTCTTCAAAATCATTGTCCTGTCGCAGTCAAGTCCACTGATAGTATGCTTGTCAAGTTTACACGCAGTCAACAGCTACTGATGTGACACCAAACAATAATTATAATGCATCAGCAAACTTATATGCCGGCTTGAATAAATGAATTGAATGTGTTTGTCGTGCGAGTTATTGCCGGGTGTGTGTCTTGGTTGACTGAAGAGAGGGGGGTGGGAGTGAGCGACGAGAAGAGAGAGAGAGAGTTTAAAAGACATTGTCATACCAATACTTACTCAGCAGCCGGGGTCCGGACAGGAACTACCATGTTCGCTGGACATTTCAACTGTTCTGACATATTGTGTAAAACGCTAGTGAACTTCACAAACATATGTCATGCTGCCTCCTACCTCGGGTAACCCATGAGTGATCGGGGAACTTGGTCACATATCCTGGGTTAGGGACCCAAGCAACTGGTGGCTGCATCTTTTGCGTGGTGGCTAAGCCGCACAGGAAAACTGACGTCAGGGCTAAGGTAAGAAAAATGGCAGCGTACCTAAGCTGTACGATGATGTTTACTAGCTGAGCTTGATTGAAGTTAGAATGGGATCCCCTATCGCGCACGGCGAACTCACCTCGCACTGAATTAGCGTTGGACATTTTTTCATTTGGACACCCACGCACTCAGTGTAGCTTGTAGGGGTAAAGTGTGTATTTTCATGGAGCCGCGTTACTGATTCAGCCTCAATTGTGTTCTATCATTACTGATATATATATATATATATATATATTGGTCCAGCCGGCCGCCACAGAGACATTAATGGTGTTGATTTCAAGTTTTTCCCAATGGTAGTGGTTGGATCCATGACCCTCGGTTACAGGAGAGGGACATCATGACTGACTAGCTGCAGCCGCACACAAATTGAATGTGGTGGAGCCAGGGACAGCCGGCGGTCGGAATGGTAGCCAGCGTTGGACTTTCAATGCTCGGGTCAGTTGTGAGTTCGTGTTGTATTTTTCTCCTGCTATGTCGCTCTCTCGGTGCACTCGCAGAGAAGACACGGGATACAACAGGCTGGAACTCCAATACTTTATTAACAGAAGATGCGCAAGAACAAACTCATGAAAGAGGAAGAACCCAGAACGCTGTGCAGTGCTGCTTATATACTAACAGGTCAGATCTAGAACATTCTGTAACATACTGGCAAGTACGGAATCTTTCCGAGGTTACGTAATCTGCTGACGTTACTGCACTCGCATGTTCTGGGATGGTCTAGAAATTTCCATCGAAATGCAGTGACTTTTCGCGATCTCTACAACAGTTCGAATCCCGGCTGGGGCCAAATATTTGTGCTGGCCTTTTCCTCGCCGCCCCGCCGTCTATGATATCACCCACACGTGCTGGAATAGGGTGTTAAACACCAAATCACCCACCAACCCACAAACCGAAAGTGCAACCCAGAAAACGAAAGTAGACCTATAGCCAGGTGATGATTTTAGCCCAATCACAACAACCTAGATAATCGCAGTCTCGCAGTATCAAGATGGCGACTGGCGGTGTGGGAGAGTCGGTGGACAGTCGTGTTGTTTGTAGTGTGTGCCTGGAGCCGTACAGGGGACGACAGCCGAAACTGTTGCCGTGTTTCCACACCTTCTGTCTGCCCTGTCTTTCACAGCTCGCTCACACGGACGTCGAGGTAGGCAGGACTTGTTGTTTTGGGGCCACTGACAGTGACTGCCAGTCGGAACTTGATCACGTCACCAGACCACGGGGTGAAAATGTTTGTATCATAGGCGTAGATAAGGTCAGAATGAACTTTATTGTCTCGACACTCTCGACAGTCGACATAACTGATTATTATCATTTGATGCCCGCCATGGGCCGCTGTCACGAGGGTGAACAAAATAGAACAACAACAATCAAAGGAAACGCACATACATGAACATGAACAACAAGGACATTTACATCATATTAGCACCAAGTAAATAGTCAAATAATCTATATCACACCTGCAAATTTATTGTCACGGTGAATGAGAACACTGACTGAATTTCCTTTGGTTGATGGTGGCATACAACAATGATAGGCAAACAGCAAAATTGCAACTTTGTTAGTAATGCAAACATATACATGTAAATGTATACACGTCATGTAAATGTTCCAAAGAAACCACCAAGCATGCACACACACACACACATACGCACACACATTCTATCTCACAGACACATACTTGCGCGCACGCACGCACACGCACACACACACACACACACACACACACACACACACACACACACACACACACACACGAACTCAATCAGCAATGTTGTAAATTCCGTAATCAGTTGATATCAAACCATGAATAAATAAACTGATAATAGAGACTCACAGTAATAACTTGACTTTGTATGTACACATACTAGCAGGTAAGACAGTTATGGAGACAGTGTGTGTGTGTGTGTGTGTGTGTGTGTGTGTGTGTGTGTGTGTGTGTGTGTGTCCTGCGCATTATAGCACAGAATCAGTGCTTACAAACAAAAGCCTACCGCTGATACAGCAGTCCAGTTTAATCTCCCATTGTTCAACTCTCACCTCCAGGCATCATCAGATGACTCAAGTTTTGCAAAAGGTGGTGGTGATGACACCAGAACGGCCTTTACCTCGACTGTCACCTGCCCCACATGTCGCACAGTCACCCCAGTGCCACCTGGTGGTGTCAACCATTTTCAGGTAAATATTTCAGTTGTTGCAGCCCTGTGTGCAGCATTATGCTATTATTTTCAAAGTAGTAGAGTCAATTTGGTTTGCATAATATCCAGACTGGTTTTATCTTGTGAGAAGGTTGATGTAAATGAATCCATCTTTTGAGTCAAAATGCAGCAAATGTGTTTGACCAGTAGCAGTTTAATTTCATTCATTAGTCTGTCTCACATTTGTAGAAATGAAATTACCTAGGACAGTACATGTAACACTTCTGCTACAGGTCTGAGTGACAAAAACATCATGTGAGTGATTACTTTAGGGCCTGGTTGCAGGAGATGTGCAAGGGCATTCACTCTTCACACCATGTATTTATAGAACCATACATGGGTTACTTCCCTTAGACCACAGCTTCGCTTGATCTCCACCATTATCCGTCACTTCTTTTTCCTCTCTTTTTGTCTCCTGATTGACACATCATTATTACAAACTGAAGTATGTCAATATAGATAGCAATAGAAAGCTTACCCAGTATTTAACATTAAAAATAATTATTCAAATCAAGTATCACTTCTTTTCAGTCAAACTTCTATGTGGACGATGGCTCAATCACATTCCCAGAACCCAAACTCCCGGCTGCTTCATCTTCCACTACTATGGCAACAGAGCAAGATGTCCCTGAAGAAGATGAACTCCAGCAGAAGGTCAACGACCAGGTCAAGGTCGTGGAGAAAGTCCTGGCCAAACTGGGTGAAGAAGAAGAGGAGTTGGCGCGACAAAGGCAAGCCATGGATCAAGAGATACAGACGCGCTATGCTGCAGGGTTGCGTCACATGGCAGATGCTCGGGACGAGTGTCTGATGTCCTTGAAGGACGCAGCGCAGGCAGTGCAGGACAAAATAGAGACAGAGAAGATGCTTGCGCAAATGTTGCTGAGCAACCTTTCACACACGAGGGAAGAAGGCCAGAGGATTTCAACATCACCGGCAACAGCCCAGTCTGGCTTGCTCACTGATGCTGCTTTCCGTCACTACCAGCAGCTCGCTGTCAAGAGCGAGGAGAAAGCTTTCTTCTCTTACAGCTCGGATGACAGCATCACACAGACTCTTCGTGACACGTTCAAACAGTTTATGGGCACTGTGGCAGCCTTTGGCCAGGCCTCACCATTGGCTGTCACCACGAGCAAGCCTCCTGAAGGTGTAGAGGCAGATTACGTGGAACTGCTCAGCAGTGCCAACCTTCGTCATGACGTGACGAGGCTGCAACAGGATATGGCTAGGCTTCAGGCAGAAAATGCACGTCTGCAAGAAACCATTTCAGCAACCCAGAGAGAAAACCTTGGCACCAAAACAGCCGTTGAGAAGGAGATGAGAAGTCTGCAGGATGCATTGTCTTCACTGCAAGAAAAGTTTGTGCTGCAGAGTCAGTTGGAGCCATCTCAAAAGTCTCTCAGTGCACTGCAGCAGGAATTGGGCACACTACAAAAATCACTAGGTAATACTGACTACAATCGTTCATTATTATCAGACTTTTTTTTTCAAACAATATTGTAATCATTTTGGAAGCTTCAGTGAATTGGTTTAATTGCTAGCGAATATAGTGAGTCAGTTATATATCACATTTTCCAGACTTTAGTTTACCAGTACGTCCACTTTCACTAAATGACTTCACATTCACATTCTGCACATTGTATACGACATAGAAAGTTGGATAGAGTTTGCAGTGAAGAGGTTTGTGGTGTAGGATTTAGTATTTTGGCTTTAATTTAGTTGAATAAATGTAATTACAACTGGCAGTTTATCAGTCAAAATCAACACACTCATGTGGTGTATTTTCCATAATGTGGGGCACCTCATTGTGAAAACCCTATTTCAACCTTTACTATGTTTAGCAAGAACAAGATCATTCTTTAGTGCAGCCACTTTGACACTGGTAAACTCAGTGGTGAATTCTTCCCGAATTCACACAATCGTTCAAAACACAGGGTTAATTTATGATCTGTCTTTACTGTGTCAGTTTTTCATTTTAGTTTTGTTTATGTATTGACTGGTCTATTTACAGTACTTCTTCATTTTTCAGCTACATCCAGACCTCAAGTTGCATTTCATGCAAAAATGGAGGGCAACGGAGGAGTAACTGCACAAACGAAGGAACCTCTTGTCCTTTCTGAAATCATCACAAATGTTGGAGGAGGATATGATCCAAAGAC
Source organism: Batillaria attramentaria (assembly GCA_018292915.2). NCBI lineage: Eukaryota > Metazoa > Mollusca > Gastropoda > Batillariidae > Batillaria > Batillaria attramentaria. The sequence goes on from JACVVK020000455.1 coordinate 389,307, forward strand.
AGGCATTTTTACGGTGCCATTGTCTGGCCTTTACATATTTCTTTGCTCTGCAAATGCTTTACAGGAGGGTAGATCCACTAGATTCACCATCAGTGTTGATGGTAAGGATCTGGGCTTGGCACGTTCAAAAGACTGGATTTCCTGCTCAGGTTTTGCTGCTGTAAAAGTCAGTGCCAGTCAGCAAGTTTGGATGCAGACATCGGCACCTACATTTCAAGATAAATTCACGTACAATGGCGAGGGATTCACGTATTTCACTGGCATACTTATCCAGTCTGATCTGTAAATGGTCAGGTAGTTCTTGTCTACACGCGAAGTAGACGCGGAGAGTATGCAGATTATATATTGACGATAGGCCCCTTGAGGGCTGGAGCTTACATGGGACGTGACACATGCCACCTTGAAACTCGGTTTAGGTGCAGTTGCTTCCCCTGCAACGTTACGTTTCCGCCTTTATCAAAGGTGGAGCCGGGCGTTTCGAGTGACCCGGCGTTGGGACCGGGATGAAAAGGTCTCATCTTGATGGTATGAAGCTTCGTATAGACCTTTAATGCGTCCTCCCACCCCACCCCCCACCCCCCACACCCACCCCCTCCCGCTCACAAACACACACACACACACACACACACACACACACACACACACACACACACACACACACACACACACCCTGCAGGCGACGGGGAAAAGACATGCCAGCCTCTACTCCGTATCAGTGGGCATGGTTAATTATGCAGATGGTTTCCGTACACTTACACTGTCTCTGGATTCGGCAAAAACCTATAAGTATCATTTAAATCTGTAAATTATGATGATTTTGTTTTTTTGTTACGTGCGTGTGTCTTTACTTTTTCACACATATCAGAGGTATTGTACAGCATAATTATGTAGATCCCTGTGGAGATGATTGTATCTAATGCTATGATGTTAGTCGTGTAATGAAGGCATTTTGTTTTCAGTACTTGAATATTAATTACGAGCGTTATTGTACGTCTGCAGTCACATGTATGCCAAGCAGATTACATAGCAGATGAAACTGCTGGCTCCGAAGTGGAGGATAACATACCGAGGATCTCAGGTGTGGCTTGTCGAGTGACGGTTTGCAAAAGACACCATTTCATTTGCAGTATGGGGCTCTCCACGGGGCAAACGCGCGCGCGCACACACACGCACGCGCACGCACGCACGCACACACACACACACACACACACACACACACACACACACACACACACACACACACACACACACACCACAATGACGCTGTGGGGTTTTTTGTTTGTTTCTTTGTTTGTTTGTGTTCGATAAGATCATGGACGTCTGATTGTCGGTACAACTGAATAATTTGATAGTTACGATGTGATTGTGTTTTTGGTTTGTTTTGTGTTTAGTTTAAATATATTACTTTCACTTGTGTGGTAAATCGTCATGGTGTGTGTGTGTGTGTGTGTGTGTGTGTGTGTGTGCGTGTGTGTGTGTGTGTGTGTGTCCTTTTTTTTTTTTTTTTTTGGGGGGGGGGGAGGGAGGAGACAGAGAAAGAGATAAAGAAGCAACGAAATAACTTTATTTGACAAAGGGAAAATAATTCGCCTTTTATTTTAGTCAGTAAAAAGTCAGTTCAAGTTCAATGAGCCGTTGATGACTACCGAATATTATGAACATCAGAAAATACGTAAAGCACGTTCTCACACACACACACACACACACACACACACACACACACACACACACACACACACACACACAGCCGTGAAAGACATCAGAGAAAAGCGATGCTGGCTGCACTGTGTATATCCTGACTGGCGATGACAGCTTGTGTCACCAGGGAGCGCTAAAAACCGTCACGTGATAGCATTCCCAGCATCCCCACACTCCACCAACTGCAGCCAGATAGCAACTGTTTCTCCTCGGGGTGTATTCTTTGAAAATTGCAACCGGCTGCCGCACGCCCCTCTTTCTGAAGGTTCACATGAAATGCCATACCTCACGAACACTCTTTCTTTCTTTCTTTTTTTTTTTTTTTTTTTAGACGAGTTTTTTTCGTGGTGCACCGAGTCCTTTCTGTGGGAACGGCGCTATATAATGTAAAAACCATTTATCATCATCATCATCATCATCATCATCACTAATTAATGCTTTCCGGCCATGCGGCGTGGAGGATTCAGGCTTCTGGATAGTCTGTGTAGTTTTCGTATGACCAAGGACATTGCAAGATTCAAACTCTGCGGCTCAGGATCAGTGTTCAAGTTCGAAAGATTCAGTTGCCGGAAAGGGGAACTGGGATGAGCCTAGCGGTAGAGTGTTGACTGAACTTTCAGTTCCGTGGGTCCGACTGAGGCAAAGTATTTGTGCTGGTCCTTTCAAAGTTGCCCCGTCTTTGATGTCGCGATATGTGGTGGAAAAAAGAGGTTAAACAACACCCGCCGCCGTTTTTTGCGACTTTGTGGTTTCTAATATGAGAGAAATGCGATTTTCTTTGAGCCTACCGTCTGAACAGACTCAGTGGGACTAGACAAAGCTTCTTAAAATAGCCCGGCACCAAGCAGCGCCGTCTAGCTGGTACTCATATGATCCGCAACCAAATAACGTCGTCTGCGCGGTATGCTTCTGCAACTAATAGGAATATGCCGGCCAGGGTCGCCACAGTGGTCTCAGATCAGTGCTATAGTGTGACCCAGGTGATTGATTCTGATGTGAAGAGTCCGAGCAATGCATTTGATGGAATGTTTTCCACAATCTGTTGTATGCCTGTCATGCACATTGAGACTTTAAACCCCCGACCAAACAATCGCTAATTCCCACGTACCAACCACGCATCAACTTCTTCTCAGCTCCTCAAGGTTTTTTTTCCCTACCGTTTTCGTGACGTACCTACGTAAAAGCATTGGCAGACGCCTATCCAAGTATCTTGATCCAACCAGAAGTGAATTCTTGGCGAAAGCTAATTGGCCATTTAGCACGTTTGACTGCGTGCCGACACGTCAGCTCGCATAGCACGCCGGGATATAAATTGGCGTCACCCGTTCAACCGCTCTTCTAGCTGCTACTCACTCTGTTGAGTCGCCGGCGGCTCGGTTTTCTCGCTGGTTAGTGATAAAGTCACGGCCGGCAATGGCTCTACAGGTGTCTGTGTGGCTGCCGTTAATTTGCCTTCAGGATCTTAACTAGTGCCATGCTAAAATGGTTGGCCAGCTGCAGTTTGAATGATTTTATCTTCTTTTTTTTTTCCTTTGTGGCCAGTTTTTCAATACCAGTCTGCATGTATGCAAGTCGATCATAGCCGGTGTAACAGGCCGGAGTATACCCCAGGCTACTTTATACCCGAGGGTATAAAGTAGCCTAGGCCGGTTCACCCCCCTGGGTCAGTATAGATCAGCCCAGGCCGGATTCAGAGTACACCCCGGGGTATAGTCTGGGCTAGGCCAGTTTATACGGGGGGATAGTCTGGGCTAGGCCAGTTTATACGGGAGGATAGTCTGGGCTAGGCCAGTTTATACGGGAGGATAGTCTGGGCTAGGCCAGTTTATACGGGAGGATAGTCTGGGCTAGGCCAGTTTATACGGGGGGATAGTCTGGGCTACGCCAGTTTATACGGGGGTATACTCCAGGCGGGGTATAATCTGGACTGCTACACCGGTTTGTGTCAGTAGGCGTATTATTTGCATTACCGATGTAGGTATTACAATCCGGCTGAACTGATACCGCAAAACATGGGATACTCATGCAAGAATGTTGAGATTATAACGTGATCAGCATTACAAAACAGGCAAAACTGACATGATTGTTTATAGCTGAATATTTACTGAGGCATCTTTTACAAAAAAAACTTGAACTTTCTTGGCCACGCCGGCAGTGATCCAAGTTGAGTTCTGCTTGTCGTCGACATCGTTGTCTTCGATGAATGCTTTGAAAGAAGGAAAGAGAAAATACTAGCTGACAAGTCTAATGATAGAATCCCCCGCGACCCCCCCCCCCCCCCACACACACACACGCACACACAAACTCACATCGCCATTCTGGTTGTATTGTACTGGACTTGAAACAACAAAAACAACAAAATTAATACGCACATCCACACCCACCCACCCCTACACACACACACACACACACACACACACACACACACATCCTTTTGTCTGACAAACTAAATGCCAGCATGAAACGGATTGGGTTGAACAAGAACAGAGAACGACAGAGAGAGAGAGACTGCGAGAACTGGCAACAGGGAATTTTCTTCCCTCGCGCAAAAGTAATTTGATGGTGTGTTTAGATTGTAAGGACGTTTGCGTTGAGCAGTCCAATGTATCGGCAGCCCGTATCGCACTTATCTTCTTTCTGCCGACACTCCGTTTGGGAAGAAAGCCGTTACAGAAGTGGGGGAAAAAATATACACGACGCCAAACAAAACATTTTCTGGAATGCCAAAGCACAGCCGGCAAAAAAAAGGACGAAGAGGGATGGGAGGGACTTTGGCAGTTTAGGTTTCGGGATGGGGGTGGGGGGAGGTTGCGTGTGGAGTGTGTGTGTGTGTGTTGGTTTGGGGGGGGGGGCAATTGGGTATGGATGGAAGCTGGTAGCTACAAGAGCAGATGAAAGTGAAAACATGAGCAGAAAACGGTTTTCTCAGTTACAAATTAAGTCAGTGCTCCATTCACAAACCGAAGTTTCAAGTCTTCGATCACTACGTCGGTGTAACACGCGGGACTGATCATAGTACTTCCTAGCGTGAAATGCCCAGGGCCCAAGCAGCTTGAGGCTAGAAGTGCCCAATGGTCTTGAGGCTAGAAGTGCCCCGAGTCAATGCAGCTGAGGCCAGGTTGTTGAAGGCATTGGGATTTGTACTGTCTCAAACTGCTGGCGTTTGCTGTAGATTTGTCACTGTGACCACAAGACCTACATCGCTAAGTGTCACGGCCTTCCTTCATTCGTCAAAGAGCCTTTGGTACGAGAAAGGACTTGCCCCGGGATCAAACGAGCCGAGGGGTGTAATTGGCTTATTATAAAAAAGTTATACAAATAGATAGGTGGACTCCGCTTCGTACCATCTGTATACTCAGTCACAATGACGTCTGTCAATGCAGCGAATATAAATGAATGAATAGAAATGCAGGAGGTCTCAAAATGCCTACATATTGTCGGCGAGCCGGGGTGGTCGAATGGTAGAGCGTTGGACTTCTAATGCTTAGGTCGTGAGTTCGATCCCGGCTGGGGCCAAATATTTGTGCTAGCTTTTTCATCGTTACCCCGTCTTCGATATCACCCTATGTGGTGGAAAAGGGCGTTAAACCCCCTAACACCCACCCCACCCACGCCCACATATTGTCACCCCTGAAAATGCTTCAATCTAGAAACAAACATTACCATGCGGCACAGACCATTCAAGGGCACGCACTGACCTGACAGGAGTTTAAAACAGTTTGAATGTCTCCTTTCCGGTTAGGCCTCACTTGAATAATGCTCGTCTACTTTCTGTTTTAGGCCTGAAAGGCCGGCGTCACCTCTGCATCTCTTCTGTACAAAAAATCCCCGCTTCACTGGCAGCTTGACTCCCGTTGCAATCCCCTGGCATGCACCTTGCCATACGAAATCCAAAAAGCACAAAAATCACGCTTTTTTGTGACTACAAAAATCCTTACAAACTGGCACACTCGCCAAACAGGGCAAGGGCAACTTTTTTGGATTTTGATCCCAACAGTTTACAAGGATGGGTGGGTGGGTGCCGGGTTTGGGAGTTTAACCCAACAGTTTACAAAGATTGAATGTCGATTCGACTCCAAGGAAAACGAAGTGGTATGTGCTCGTTGCGCTTCTCTTGACTGAAACGCCGGACATTTCAGAATTAAATGAAATGCATCGCCTGTTGCACACACGTCACATTTTCTGCACAGTCGCTGTTCTCTGGGTATGCCTCACAGTCCCCGTTGTCTCGTGCAGTGTTACTCAATTCCCATGCACTCTTGGAAGTGAAGCAGGGAGTTAAAACTGAGACAGACGCCAGAGAAACAAACAGGACAGAAACGCAATGCAGGCGCTAATAAATTACCGTGGTTGTTTTGAAATGCACTGACAACCGTTTTTCTCGCCGCATTATCGGCAGGATCTGTTTGGCTTCACTGAGACGCGGCCAGAGCAGGAACTGGGAACTACGGGTCTGATGCATGAAAAGAGACTAGGCTAAAGTCTATAATCTCAGACTAAAGCCTGCTCTTAACTGGGCACAGCGCGCGAAACACACACGTACACATCACAGTCGTTGCGCTCGGTGTGTCTACTAACTACAAAACTGAACACAGTTGTGCTCGGTGACAAACCGGTTGAAGATGCACTGTCCGCCATGCACGGTTTGCACGCCGAGTGGCGTAATACAGCCAATCAGAATCTGTTGTGGAAACCACAGTCACAGCTGTGGCTATCTGAAATCCAGATTGCTGTGATCACACCACAGCGGCGAAAACCCCCAAAATCACAACTGTGTCACAACTGTGGACAGCACTGTGGCGCTCCGCAGTGTCCAGCTAAGAGCCGGCTTTAGCTCTAGCGTCAAACTTATTACGTCGGGACTATCATCGTCATCAGTAATTATATCATCCGTCAGTCCCATCATTGTTTACAACATCATTGTTGTAAACTTGCTAAAGTCTCCGTGTAACATCCGTTTAGTCTCAACTTGGTCGGGCTAGTCTCGGACTTACGTCCTAGTCCGTTACGTCTGCATACATGCAGACCCATGTTTTTCCCACCGCTGTGCAAGACTACAGGCACCCGTATAGGATAGTAGTAGTAATAATAATAATAATAATTAATGATGCTGCTGCTGCTGCTGCTGCTGCTGCTGATGATGATGATGATGATGATAAATGTGTATTGTGCGGGCGCTTTGCCCAGTTTCTTGAACTGGCTCAAAGCGCCGCGAACTGAACCCAACACGCACACTCACGTGAATCGCACGCATTCCCTCACACACTGGACACGAACACGTTCAGTTACAATCACGTTTGTGCAATGGGTCAGCTCAGCAATTTAAGTTTCGGAATTTAGAATTACGTGGCCTGAACGTTTCCAAATCAGAGGGTGAGGAAGCCGGAGTACCCGGAGAGAAGCCCGACAATCGGCCCGAATGAACGGTGCAGCATCAGAAGGAAGAATTGTTTTCCCCGAGTGGGACTCGAAACTGACGCCTAGCAATGGTGGCGAATTGCATTGGTTGACCCTCTTTCGTCTTGAAATCACCCCTTTGTCCATGAAGTGACGTCATGAACGTACTGTGTTTGGCAAATACACAGCAAAGTACAAGTAAAAAGGTTTGTTTGTTTGTTTGTTTTGTTTTGATTTGTTTTTTGTTTGTTTTTTGTTTTGTTTTGTTTTGTTTTTTGTTGTTGGTTTTTGGTGTTTTTTGTTTTAGGTTTTTTGTTGTTGTTGGGGTTTTTTTTGTTTTTTTTGTTTGTTTGTTGTTTTTTTTTTGGGGGGGGGTTGTTGGTGGTTTTTGAGGTGTTGTTTTTTGTTTTTTTTTTTTACTAAAAGCGGATGTAAGACTGATTCTCTTCCTGGAGTTTTGGCGTTTGTTTGACAAAACTTCAAAGTCACACAAATGTTTCCCCTTTGTCCTACTTAATCTCCACTGATTCCTCTTCAGTTCCTTCCACTCTCATGTTTTCCTTTTTTCTTCTCAGTAATTCCTGAAAACCAGACAAATCCCGAACATAAGGACTCCGGCTTCCGAACGAAAACGTACCGCAAGCAATTTCCTTGCGTCGTGCAAAACCAATAACAGATACCGGAAAAGTCGGACAAAATGGCTGATGGTGCAAAAACTTCCTCATCGACTGCGCATGCGTGAAACACCGCGCCATTTCCCGGCCGTGGAAGATCTGCAAAAGTCAAGCGAACATTAATTGTGCAAGTCAACATGCAGAGAAAAGGGCGGGGGAAGAAAAAGAAATATCCTGTGGAGATGAAATCGTGTGCAGATGTCACGTCCTTCATCATAGGCAGTGGCATGAAGAACAGCAGGAAGGCTGAGACGCGGGCCCCGGCCTGTGTTAGTGGAAAATCAGGCTGAAGACAGTGAGGAAGACAATGAAGTTATATGTGTGTGTGTGTGTGTGTGTGTGTGTGTGTGTGTGTGTGTGTGTGTGTGTGTGTGTGTGTGTGTGTGTGACTTCAGTTGAAACGCCGCTATGACGTGAAGGTATAGTCACTGTTGATTGGGGGTATTGTTTGTTTGTTGTTTTGTTTGTTTGTTGTTGTTGGGTTGTTTTGTTTTGTTGTTGTTTTTTTGCTTTTTCAATAACGACAAAATCCTACATTACACCTACCAAAAAATGTTCAGGTGTCATGATGCATACAATTCTCCCTACTGAGTGTGTGTCTCTTCTCAAAGTAGTCAGTGAAGAATTTGCCCGTGTCAGAAATCAACTTAGTCCGGGACCTTCTGGTCTCGAGGCCAGCGCTCAACCTCCATACCTCCATGCGGAGTGTTGATACGACGTCGCATGAGAAAATGCAATTTCTCGGCTCTTCTTGGTCGTACTCCTGTGTGGTCTGATTTCCTGTAGTGAAAGATCTACTGACCACGGGAGCAGATACATACATGCATGGCTTTCCGGCAATGCCTGTGCCTTTACTGTTATGTGACCATGTGCAATTCAGCACCAGACAACGGGAGATGATGTAGATCACAGTCAAGAGGAGGGATCCCTTTGTTTGACAGACAAGACTCTTTACGACTTCAACAGCAGTTCCAGAGCGCTGATGGTTTGTCAGGAATCGGCGCGTACATCAGACACACGAGCCAAGCGAGCAGGCGCGCACAGCGTCTGTGTCATCGACTGGCACTCTGACCCTGCACGTGCAGCACGCGATGGAGTGTTTTATCGGTCAAAAACTAGGTGAAGGAGCAGCACCATGTCAGTTTTGTTTGTGTGGGCGTGTATTATATTGGTCGATGCACTGACAGGCACCTGGAGATGGGTGATACTGATCGGTGATAGGGTTGGAGAGATGACAGCTGAGCCATCGGGTATCACCGAACAGTAGTTTTCGGTTAATGAGTCGCGTCAGCATGGCCTGTTTTTGTTTTGTAAACTTGTTATGTCTGCTACGACATGCTAACTGCGCTCTGATGTTGCGATGTCATGCAGATTTTGCCCTATTCATGAAGGTCTTGGCACGCACTTTCATTTCACAACTGAGTAACTATATTATGTATATTACAGCCTATCAGTGGTCTGTCCATGCAGGTACGCCTGTTTTGCTGTGACTGATGAGTCAGTCTGAATGAGGAGTGAAGGAGCGGGCGAGAAGTGTGTGTGTGTGTGTGTGTGTGTGTGTGTGTGAGAGAGAGAGAGAGAGAGCCGTGTCAGTCCTTGGTCATGTTTGAGAAGCAAGTGAACTGGTACACCACAACTGTGACCAACAAAGCCGGTAACAACATGCAACAAGGACAATATTCCTTGTCTTAATTGAACTTGATATTCAGGGCCCGTATGTAAAAGTCGAGGTTAATTTAACCCACGGCTACCGGCCGAACCCAGACGAGGACAAAAAACCCCAAAAGCAAAATTAGATTAAAAAAAAAAAAAAGGAAGCGAAGATAGGAAGAAAAAAAGTCCTTCTATAACGGCTTAGGCACCCTGCTGTCGGAATGCTTCTTGGTAAAAAAAAAAAAAAAAAGTTTAGTTCGACGTTAGACTCTAACCCAAGGCTAAAAGCGCTAACCTCGACTATTACATATAGGCCCAGTCCTGCGTCAAGTTCTCGTCTGTAGTCACTGCCCTTGTCTTGGGCGATGCCCCCGTCAGTGTAGGAATCTTCATTACCACCTTCCATCCCATTTCCACTTCAGCGTGTTTTCACCCCTTCCCCCACATCCCCCAAGTGTCTGCCACTGCCTGTATCGATGATAATTCACGTCACTTTCGGTGACTGAACGCACATCGGAAAATCTTTGTGACGCCACTTGTGTCCGGTTATTTCCCGGGATTGCACATTATGCACGCATGCGCGTGACTACGCCGCTATGGACTTCCGCTGGTGAAATCTGTGCGGCGGAAGTTGAAGTGGTTAGGTGCATTAGCGTGAAATTAGGACCGTCCATTTTGAGCACACACACGGGCGTCTTGAGGGCTCCCTGGTTACCCCCCACCCCACCCGGCCACTCCCCTATCCTTCCCTGCAGTCGTTCCCGTTTGCACTGATACCGGGAGGACTTTTTTTTTTTTTTTTTTGGACACAACTCAGTGGTGAGGCTGCTCTAGTGACCTTTTTAGGCGACCCCCCCCCCCCACTCCCACAACAGTACCACCACCACCATCAGCTGTTCGTGACAGAATACATCCCGCCCGCCCCCCCCCCCCCCTCCGTTCCACCCCGCCACCCCCACCCCCTCCCCCAGCACCACGTGTCTCGAGCTCCTTCCTTTTCTTTTTTTAACTCTCCATCTCAGCTCAACCCTAATTTCCACTTCTCCCATGACCGGTCTCCCTATATTCAAATGTCATCATCGATTTAAAAAAAAAAAAAAACTTTGAGCATTAAGAGTCAGTTGATTTTTTTTCCTGCTGCGCATCATTTAATCAGAACAAAAAGACATGGTTGTCAGGAAAAAAAATCGGAATATCAAAAGGTTTGAGATACGTTGAGAGAGAGAGAGAGAGAGAGAGAGCAGACAAAACCAATTTATTCCAAAATGAACCTGTTGTCCTCTGAACATGTTATGGTTTTTTTTTTTTTTTTTTTGTTTTTTTTTTGGTCTACTTCTAAGCATTACCCTGTCTGTTCTTTCTTTCTTGTCTTTCTTTCTTTTCTTTTTTTTCTCCTCTCTCTCTCTCTCTCCTTTCTCGTCTTCCCTTTTCTTTTTTATCACGCAAACAGCTGTTGTTTGGGATGCATCATGACAGCTATTGAGGGTTTAACTCAGCGGGTGCTCGTCTGAAAAATATGACAACAGGCTGAAGTTGGCCAAAACATTGCTTCCCTCACCACAGATATTGCGACGTTGCCAAACCGCGCTCGTCTGCAGGCATGTCTTAACGTGCTGTAAATTATGTAAACTTGCAAGGACTTGAACGTATATTTTTGGCGCTTAGTCCCTCTCTCTCTCTCTCTCTCTCTCTCTCTCTCTCTCTCTCTCTCTCTCTGTGTGTGTGTGTGTGTGTGTGTGTGACACGGGACACAGAAGAAAGGACACTGTACCTAATCTTTCATCCTTGAAAAATAAAGTGTCATTTCTCTCTCCTCTCTCACACACACACACACACACACACACACACACACACACACACACACACACACACCGCACACACACGGTTCGTTCAGTTTAGCCTAAAAATATACGAGTTGCTTCGAAAACTTCGGCCGAGGCTCTTGCTGTTTTCGAGGAAGTGTCTGTTAGCTATCATGTTGATGAGTTCTCTCCCCCTGATTATTTTCTTCAATTTACCTCCCTTGGGTTTACGCTTATGACATGCCGAAAAGCTTTTCACAAAAATTAAATTGACGTGTAGTGCTGTTCTGACTCACGGCAGCCAGAACAGGCAATCGACGCGGCCTCCTGTGATCGAAATGGAAATGCCAATATTGTAATAGAATGAAAAGTTTACTCTGTGTTGTGTGTGTGTGGTGTGTGTGTGTGTGTGTGTGTGTGTGTGTGTGTGTGTGTGTGTGTGTGTGTGTGTGTGAGGGCATAGCAGAGTACAGAGAGAGAGAGAGGAGAGAGAGAGCGATTAGAATTATTTTGAAAGGATAGTGACAGGCGATAGTAATCGCGGATTGTTACAATCTGTCCTTTTCAATTTTCAATCAACAACAATGTTTAGGCATATAAAAAAAATCCCTAAATGAAAGACAGAGAGACAGACAGACATTAAAATTATTTTGAAATTATAATAATAGTAATTGGCGATAGTAATGATTTTACAGTCTGTCCTTTTCTATTTTCAATAAATAACGATGTTTATAATTATTTATACAGAGAGAGAGAGAGAGAGAGAGAGAGAGAGTTTCTGAGCATCCGTCCAAAACTACTTCAGAACGACGGCCTCCCGTTCCTCATGGTACCACCATTGTCAGTACCGTTTCACACGCTTCAGCACTTGCAGGATGCAGTAGTCACCGGCAATTTGTTAATTTTCGGCATCAGTAGCTGCAGGGTGTCAGTCACATCCTAGGACAGTGTCGTCAAAGCGAGTACATGGCGTGCACTTTCACCGACAGTTGAGACCGTCTCATGTTGTCATCCCAGCTTCAACATCTGTCCAAGTAATGAACTTGTCCAAGGCCCGCATGTACAAGTCGAGGTTAGGGAGTTTTAGGCCCGGGTTAGAGTCTAACCTCAAACTAAACTGGTTCTAGGGTTACATTTTTTCAGGAAGCGGGTCCATTCCAGCAAGGTGCCTATACCGTTATAGAAGGATTTTTGTCTTTCTTTCTTCGCTTCCTTTTTTTATTTAATTTTGTTTGGGGGTTTCTCTTGTCCTAGTCTGGGTTAGGCCCGTAGCTGTGGGATAAATTAACCTTGAGTTTTACATACGGGCCCAGCAGTCAACACGATGGAGATACTCTGGTCTTATGAGCAAATTTCCTTCATATACGAACCTTCACGTATTCATGAGGGAAGCCGCGATCTACTCTGTCTCAGGCCGGCATTGTGTCTGTAGACCTGTGTTGCTGCGGGCCTAGGAAAGCGGATTCCCTCCCTGTGGGACTCTGATGACAAATGTGTCCTGTCTGTCTTCTGAAGCGCGTAGCACGTGCAGCAACTCAGCTGACCCGTCAATCAATCACGTGCTTAATGGACCGTGAACGTGGTGCGAGGAGGTTAATCACAGCATATGTTGATGCCTCATTAACTGCTCTCTCTCTCTCTCTCTCTCTCTCTCTCTCTCTCTTGTTCACCCCACCCACATTCATTTACCCTGATGAGGTTAGGGTGGTTATCAATGGCTGTAACCTGATTTAGATCTGTAAATTTTAGAGCCGAGAACCTCTCTCTCTCTCTCTCTGAATTTTCTCTGGAACTTTTTGTCGGCGCTGTCAAAAGAAAATGGAATGACATAAATACACGTTAAAATCTGGTGAAACCTATTCTTGTTGCAGTTGTCCCTCGTGCATACACAGACCCGCAGCAAGCATGCATTTTTCGTGGGAGCTTTGTTATCTGCTATGAGCTTTGTTATCTGCTATGAAATAACACTGGAACCTCTAAGTTGTTCGCAACTGTCCACTTTCCTTGTCACCGAGTATTTTTGTTTTTTCCTTCTTAGGTATCAATTAGCTCGGCTCGGTCTCCGGTTAGCCCGGGGAGCCGGGGTGGTCGAATGGTAGAGCGTTGTACTTCTAATGCTCGGGTCGTGAGTTCGATCCCGGCTGGGGCCAAATATTTGTGCTGGTTGCCCCGTCTTTGATATCACCCTATGTGGTGGAAAAGGACGTTAAACTCCTAAACACCCACCCACTCACCCTCGGTTAGCCCGACTTGGCCGTCATCGCAGGGGCCAAGAGAAGCGAAGACCCGGGTACAGGGTTGGCACGGGCGTGGCTGCTGCAAGGATGGAACTGAGAGCATCACATCACATCACCAGAAACAGGACGTTTGCTGAAGCCTTGCTAGGGAGTGAAAGGCCAAATATTTGAGGATCTCCCCCTTCCCGCTGTTTTGACTCATCGATCGAGCATGGAAAGGATGAAGCGAGAGTGTGATTAGTTGAGATACGAGCTCGTTACTTCCAGACAAGGCATGGTGTGTGACTCTCTCCGCGAATTTACTGCCATCGGATTTGGGGCCAGGAGAACGGCGATGTTGGTTTATTATTAAAAAGCATGAAGATTAGGTGGCTTGTGTGGCAGCTGAAATCGCATTGACTAATATGGGTCGGGGTTTCTTGGTCCCCTCCCCCCCCCTCCCCCCTCCCCCCCCCCCCCCCCGAGCGGTAAATTGAATTGTAAAGCCGACAGACGTTCGTGAAAAAGTTCCTTAACAAGTCCGTTCACTCTGTGTTTCAACTTCAATAATCTGTATCAGTTATCCAAAATGGGAAATTGTGGTGCGGTGGATATCGCAAAGAAACAGACAAATGCAATCAGTAAATTAAAACACACTCATTACAACATACCACTTAAAAGCCCAAGCAAAAATCGCACTTTTGCTCGAAATCTTCAGATGACTAGGAGCCACTTCAAGCCACTATTAAATAAATTTTGTAATCTGCAGCGGTCTGGGGCCTAGGGGGAAAGGCCCACGCATGCGTAATAGTGGCTTGAAGTGGCTCCTACTGGCGTGCAGTGGCTTGTTCTTTTTAACCAGTCTCATCATGTAGCGGGCAGGGATGGTCGGGCTCTTGTTCTTAAAGGTCTGCAATCTCAGCAAAAAGCCGCAAACATTGCGTTTTTTAAACGTGCGACTCCTTCGCCTGTGCATAAACCAGGCAACGCTGTCACAGATGCAGAGTTTTCAGCGCTTCGGGGACCCTTATAAAACCAGAGCACGAGTTTGCCGTGACATTATTTGGGCTTTTGGTAAGCGAGCGAGACACATCGCTACAGTGTCTAGCGGATGTTGAGTGCTGCACGATCTTTCTCGCTCAGTTTCAAAACGCGAACTGATCTGTGAAATCAGGCTGCCCTTGACTTTTAGTGGGGTTTCAGGGACGCTGAAGACTCAGTCTGCAACTGTGACAGAGTTGACCGTGCTGTACATTCTTTTTACATTTCGGAAAGCTTTTTGTTGGGAGCTTAGATCTTTAAGAGATACGCCATAGCAAGCCAGCAGGTTTTCTGTGTGGCAATTTCAGTAGAAACGCAACCTAGTAAATATGACACCTGCGACCACTGTTCCCCAAGGGTGGCAGGTATTATCTCTGAATATGTAGTACAGGCAAAAACTCACAAGGTGTGCTTGAGCACAAGGCTTTCATTCTAAGCAGATGTTGCATGGTTTATCGTCCGATAACACAGACAGGTTTCAGCAAGTTTCTGGGCGTTGATGATACCATTGCCAACTTTTGCACACGAACTTCGAGTATCCAAACTAACCTCAAACAGCAATAGTCAGCCATCAGGAGATCTTAACCAACCGCAACAAGGCGAGAAGAAGGTCAAAGAGAGACCACTTCCGGTGCGCCAACTCTCATATCCGGCCTCGCACACGTGACCTTCTCGCTCACACTTCCGGCGAAGGACCCGGCCGAGACGATGCACTTGCAGAGAACACTTTCAATGGTTCATCAGTCATTTCATGATGAGGGGAACAGAGGCTGACCGGGCCCCTCGGGTTGTTTATGTGTGACAGAGATGGGAGGGGAGGTCATTTAGTCAGTTTGGCGGCGGGCGGTGAAGTGCCTGCACGCGGCCATTGAATGCACAATTGTGGCCATTAGCACTGCTGCTGTTCATGACACCACGATGACCTTCTGCAGATGGTTTCAGATTTAGAATATTGCAGTTTCTGTCGAGCTTCTACTGATTCGATACATCTGACCCTGCCTCGCATTCTACGTAAATAACAATGTCAACAACAAAAGCAACTACCGAGGCAACAGCCATAGCAGCATCAGCCCCAATATGTCCGCACGGAATCGTGGTTTATGTGGAGTTTGAAATGAGTCGATTTTACGTATAATGTCAGCCAGTTTCAATATACAGTCAAGTCCAGTAGTTAAACCGGTCACCGTAGTGTAGTGGTTAGCAGTTCGGACCATGGACCGAGAGACCCGAGTTTAAATCTCAGCCGAGGCAAGCCGGATCTTTTCCCACTTAGGTCGGCTCCTACCCACAACGGGCGAGCTATTGGCCCATGCGGGAGGTTGTTGCCACACAGCCGAGACCCACCCAGTTCACGGGTGCGACTTTGAGGGTGCTTCCCTCGTTATAACACATCTCATGATGTGGATAATTACACGGCATTCTGTTCAGTTCCCGTGCCTGGTGCCGTGCCAAAACACAAACATTAGGGGCATAGCCTACACATGCGTGATGAAGAATGATATGAACTACCCATGTCGCATTACCTTCCGTCTTTTTTCCCCGAAGAATATCTTTGTTTGTTTTCTTTAAATTTTCGCTTACTTTACCACAGCGGGACATGCTATACGAAATATGTTTTTTTCCTAGGATCCTCGAGGACCACTCCTACAGATCTGGCTGTTTCACAGATGTTGTTTCTTGATGCGCCCACTGCATTCGTACTGACAGTAAAGATTAGCGCATCAGACGGCGTCAAAGGCTTTCCAATCTGAGAGATGACGGGAAAACACTTTAGCAAGTGATGAGACACTAGAGAGACCGTTCAGCGAGGAGTACGTATGTAGGGTCCCTCACTGCAGGGTCGCTGGATTCCTTCGGAGGTCATCGCTAAGATATTTGGAGCGTTGCCAGGCAAACCCCATTAAGAATCAGACATCCTTTTCTTTAAGTGTGTTTTAGATTTTGACTTTGACAAAAGAAGGCAGACTCACTCAAGTCAAGATGTGTGAGTGTATGGTCTACTCAGAGTTCCCTCCTCTTGGCGCTCTTTCCTCTTGGAGTCTGAAATGTTTGATTTATGTCTTGGCGGAACACTTAGAGCTTGTGTTTTTTGCTGATTATTGAGGATGGCGTGCATGCATTTTACTGTCAGGATAATGAACTGTCAAAAACTTTTCAAGAGCAATAACGCGTGGTGAATGGGGTAAAACAATTTGGAGAGCTGGCTCTCTTAATCACACGCAAACCCTTCAACAACTTTACATTTATTATCACTGTGCAAACTGAACGAAGTACGCCAGTTAAACTCTCTCTCTCTCTCTTCTCTCTCTCTCTCTCTCGGGGAGCCGGGGTGGTCGAATGGTAGAGCGTTGGACTTCTAATGCTCGGGCAGTTGTGAGTTCGATCCCGGCTGGGGCCAAATATTTGTGCTGGCTTTTTCATCGTTGCCCCGTCTTTGATATCACCCTATGTGGTGAAAAAGGATGTTAAACCCCCAAACACCCACCCACCTCTCTCTCTCTCTCTCTCTCTCTCTTGTTCGAATCCCGATTGGAGTCAAATATTTGTGCTGGTTTGTTGTTTGTTTGTTTTTCTCGTTGCTTCGTCCACCCATACGTGGTGCAAAAAGAACGTTAAACCCTCAGACATCCCCCCCCCACACACACACACACACATCTCTCTCTCTCTCTCTCTCTTCTCTGTGGCATAGTGAACGGATGCCCCCAACAAGGAACCTACAAAAACACAGGCAATAACATAACATAAAATTGCATACATTGCGGTAAGTGAATTCAATGCGTATTGATCTCCCGTTGAAGCTCTGTCAGTCTGTTCTCTCCCCTTAACCAATAATGGCGACACGCAAGATGTGTGGTCTTACGACTTGCTATGTAACAATATGTACTCAGCAATCACCACGATTTAGGTTTTTTTTGTGAAAAGCAAATATTGCCAGATATCGAACTTTCTCCTTCTCTGTTTATTCAGATCATCCCAGGCAGGCGTCTGTCAACTCCGCTTAACAGCAAACAGAATCTGATATCTAGGTCATTGTCATTGCGATTGGCACGCCTCGTTCTTGTGTGTTTACAAAGAAACAGTTCCTTGGCTGCGTGGATATGAAAACGGTTTGCACGTAAAATCCACACGGCTATCTTATAATGTATGTTTTGGGAGGCAATGTGTGATCAGCGGCCATGAAATGTTTTCGGCAAGGTCAACGACATGGCCTTGTAGTGGTACACAACCTTAAAAAACCTCCAAGCAATAATTATAATTATGTTTATATTACAATGGCTTTCTAGTTGGACACGGGTTATGGCTAGCCCATGAGTGATCGGGGAAGTCACATAGCTGGACACATGCTCGCCACTGGAGAACAACGACCCGCTGTTCCTTCAGATTACTGAAATTGTCTTGCGTTTCACTCTGGGATGAATTTGTTCGGTGTTTTCTCTCTTTCTCTCTCTCTCTCTCTCGCTCTCTCTCTCTCTCTCTCTCTCTTCTTCTCTCTCTCTCTCTCTCGGGGAGCCGGGGTGGTCGAATGGTAGAGCGTTGGACTTCTAATGCTCGAGTTGTGAGTTCGATCCCGGCTGGGGCCAAATATTTGTGCTGGCTTTTTCATCATTGCCCCGTCTTTGATATCACCCAATATGGTGGAAAAAGACGTTAAACCCCCAAACACCCACCCACCCCACCCTCTCTTCTCTCTCTCTCTCTCTCCTCTCTCATTTGGTGTTATACGCTGTTCAATAATGCTTTTTATCTGCTGTTCTGTCATGCTGGCAGTAACACGTGGTGTTGTGGTTTGTTACGTGCGTGTTTTAGTTTTCGTTTTTGATTTTGATTTTTGTTCTGTTTTTGTTTGTGGCAAGGTCACGTGATAACCTTAGCATTCCGGAGATTTCTTTGGAGACATAGACACTGTTGTTTTGGAATGCTGCTGTGGACAACATAGATTAAGTGGAAAGGATGACAGTGACAATGAAAATTAATTTTAATTTCCAGCGGTGAAAGTTTTGGCATAAATACCATGTTAGAACATTTAACATCTTGGAAATCTAAAAACTACGGGAATGTAAAGAAGAAGAAAAAATGTAGAAACAGGTTATACATTTTCAACTCAGGGCAGAGAGAGAGAGAGAGACTTTCACTGTCGTCTGCGTCTGCGAATCTTGACAAAACCTGAGGCATTCTTTCCAAATGCTATCTAATTTCACATTCTAATGTCCAAGCGAGCACAGCAGTCTATGTTTACAGGGAGTGTTTTTGTTGGTAGATATTCATCACTTACATCAAAATGAAACTTTGGGCATATTCAAAAGGAAAAACAAAACACACACACACACACACACACACACACACACACACACACACACACACACACACACACACACACACACACAAATTAACATGTCTACACAACTGTTTCAGTCTCACAATTACCCTGCAAAACCTTCCATTTTAATCACCTGAACACCTGATTTTATTGAAAAGGAAAGGCTTTCAGATGGGGAAAAAAGTCAGCTAAGTGGAGTTTTTGTGCAACTGGACGTGTTTGACAAGATCTGCTTTGCGTGTATAGCTTTGCTTCTCGGGCCTATCTTTCTCAGCTGGTCGGCTCCAAGCAAACACCACTTAACACGTTAAGACGGGCTAAGACAGACATGCCGCCCATTTTGCCAGTTTTATCGTGTCAGCGATGCTCCAAGAAATGACCAGATAATGCTATCAAGCAGAGAAGTCCCGAACATTGGCAAGCTGAGCTTACAAGATCACGATAGAGTTAAAAAAAGACAGACTCGCTTTCATGCCAAGTTTGGCAGTTTCTAGTTGGCAAGCGGACAGCCAGACAATGTAACATGCAGCTGCTGAGAAGCCCATCTTTTAAAGTGTCAATGCGTATGACGGGCATACAAGAGCGTGTGGACAACTTAACATCGAGTGCGCTGACTGTGCATCAGAATCAGTCACTTGGGTCACAGTAGAGCATCTTTTTTATTATTATTATTATCCCTTTCGGGTAATTCGGACTGCTTCCCCCCGGGGAAGCGCGTCGCCGCGGTGCAGCGCCACCCAATACCTATCCTATATTTTATACAATTTTGCCGGGGGAGGAAAGCCGGATAACCCGGAGAGAAACCCCCGATGAGCAGCCAGGCAGCCAGGAAAAACCGGTATCACATAATTATCACAAGCTCGACCTGGGCTCGAACCCTCGCTTCATCGCCATGACATTGGTGACGGCCGTTCAGTAGCGCAGCGGCTAAATCCGACGCGCTACCTATTAGACCACTGCTCACTCATCTGAGACCATTGTGGGGACTCTGGCCGGTGTACATGTTCTTATAATGTTGCTCTAAAAGTGTTCCGCGTACTGAGCAGACGACGTTATTTGGTTGCGCACCAACGGAGCACAAGCTAGAAGACGCCGATTGGTGGCTATTTTTAGAAGATTTTTCGAGTCCTAGTCTGTTCAGGAATGGACCGTAGGTTAAACAAAAGTCGTATTTCTCTGATAATAAAAGCCACAAAATTACGAAAACATGTGTCGCGATGGTCAAACGAAACATCTTTCTATCTCACTGGCAAACAGAGTCAGAGATTCAAAAGCGGAAGTGTTCCATCTCAGCGGCGTTAGGAACATACACAATTATTAGAGGCTTTAACGATGCTCAGAAATTCCCCAGGGCCCGCATGCAAAACTCGAGGCTACGGGCCTAACCCATAGTAGGACAAAAGAAACCCCAAAACAAACTTAACTAGAAAAAGGAAGCGAAGAAAGGAAGAAAAAAATCCTTCTATAACGGCATAGGCACCATGGTGGAATGGACCCGCTTCCTGCTTAAAATAAAAACAACAGAAAATTTAACCCTAGAGCTAGTTTAGTTCGAGGTTAGACTTTAACGCAGGCCTAAAATCCCTAACCTCGACTTTTACATGCGGGCCCTGATCTGTTTGGGTAGTGTCTGACATCTTGCCACTTAGGCATCTTGGATTTTTCGGGACAGGAATAGGTGCGTTTAAAAACAGAGACAAACAGCAAGAGACAGGAAACTTCAGCCGCTGATTTTCACCAAAGGAGAAGCCGACATACACGGATCTTCTGTGTCAAGCTTCAGGGTCCTAAACTGCTTTATCAGGTTGGCGTGGACAGATTGGCACAGACGTGAGTCCAACCTAATCCCTCCTAAAGCTGGATTCGAGCCATCTATCAGGAGCGACCACACGGCTCGGCCTATCGTAAATCGGCATTCACACCAGGGATTATCTTCTCTTGATTCCATTTCTCGCGTGAAGGTCCGAGACAGCTTTATAAGCGACAGGAATTTGATAATGTGTGATTGGGACTCGGAAGTGGAAAGCATTGGAGAGGGGTGGGATGTATGAGAGAGAGAGAGAGAGGGAGAGAGAGAGAGGGAGAGAGCAGACAAACAGACAAAAAGATTGGCAGTTGTACGGTAAGGGTGGGGGAGGGAAGGGGGGATAGAGGGGGGGGGAACCTTAAAAACGTATATAAACGGATGTAAATTCCAAAACAAAAACACTGTTGGTGTCAGGTAGTTCTCAATGAATTATAACCTGGTTTCTTTGTGTTCATTGTTCTTGTAGTCGTTTGTGCCATAGTGTATGTGCGTGCGTGCGTGCGAGGGTGCTAGTGTGTGTGTCTGTGTGTGTGCGTGCTTGTTCTACAGACAACGCGTCAGTCTTACTCATCTTCACCGCTTTCCGTAGCCCCGCCAGCAAAGTTGTCAATGAAAGTTGTGTTAGTTCTCCCCTCCCCAAAACTATGTCTAGCATCCTGCTTGGCGACCTGACGTTATTTGTCTACCTGTGTTCGTGACGTCATCAGGGATGTTGGTTTACCTGCCGCAAATAGCTGTCATCAACGAACTCACCTGCAGAAGACGCCTGTTTGTACTTCCTTGTGAAAGACTGTCCTCCTTCTTCATCTGGACACCGAAGATGCACCGTAGCTAAGGTCGTGTAGAATACACTTGATTATTGGCCGCTGTGCATCAGCCGGCCGCCCGTCGGGGGAAACATCTACTGACGTTGCCTTCGTGATCAGAGCAGAATTTAGAGCAGTGTCGGATTTTGGAGGAGTGTGTGTGTGTGTGTGTGTGTGTGTGTGTGTGTGTGTGTGTGTGTGTGTGTGTGTGTGTGTGTGTGTGTGTGTGTGTGTGTGTGTGTGTGTGTGTGTGTGTGTGTGTGTGTGTTTCCATGGCGAGTTAAATTATTTCTGAGATTTCCATTTCTGATATTTCCACCAGATACAATGTTAAGATGACCACAGCATCTGTGCAGCATGATTACAGTACTTCAGTTCATGTAGATTTGCAAGACATATTTTGTTCTTGTTTGGTTGTTTGTTTCTTTACGAATGATAGTCATAAAATGAACGAATTGAAGTTTGTTACAATGAGAAAATGTTTACAAGAGACACCCTGTGGGTACGCTAAATTTGTCAGACGTTCGGTCAGCCGGGGTAATCGGCCGATTTCTTTATTTAAAAAAGCGTCAGTCATGTGGGCTGCGTAAAAGTGTTTTGGGGTGGTGGCAGATCACGAATGTTACCTTTCTTGCGTTGCCTGTTGGTGTCTCACACACACACACACACACACACACACACACACACACACACACACACACACACACACACTGTGACACACACACACACACACACACACACACACACACACACACACACACACACACACACACACACACACACACACACTGTGACACCACCACCACCACCACTGACCACCAACCACCAACAGCAACAACAACAACCAACAAGAACTGACTACTACACTGTCTTTAGGATTTTCTTCAAACTAACTGAACAAAATTCATCTCGATCTGACACTTCAGCAACTGCAGGGCACCACTCACAAAAACCACTTCCTATTACTACAACCCGCTACACGCCGCGGCCGGCAAATAGAGCAATTCTTCAATCTACGTATGACTCACAGTTTTAGGATACCAAGTGATCTGGGCCCGAATGCAAAAGTCGAGGTTAATTTAAACCACGGCTACGGGCCTAATCCCGACTAGGACAAAAGAAACAAAAAAAAAAAACAAAATTATATAAAAGAGGAGGCGAAGAAAGGAAAGAATAAATCCTTAGACTATAACGTCTTAGGCATCTTCCTGATTTAAAACAAAACAAAACAAAAACAAAAACAACAGAAAATTTAACCCTAGAGCTAGTTTAGTTCGAGGTTAGACTCTTACCCGGGGCTAAAAATCCCTAACCTCGACTTCTACATGCGGAGCCAGGACTTGTTTGGAAGTGTCAGGGGACCTGACTCAGAACCGATATCTACATTCATTCCCCGTATCCATCCACTGGTCGGCAAACATTGCCTTTGAGGTGACGGGAGGTCAGTGGCGGGTCTGAAACCGAGGATTAACTTCACCTTTAACCTTTCGGACACTCGGCTGGACATTTGCCTCTTTGATGATAGTCGGTGGTCTGTGTATGAGTTTGTTTCTTGCTATACGGGATTTCTGCCCAGCTGGCACGCTGACCGCAAACTGTGCTGGGAAATTGATGCTCACTCTGTCTGTCTGTCTGTCTGTCTGTCTCTCTCTCTCTCTCTCTCTCTCTCTCTCTCTGTTACATGCTTTTTGCATATTAATGATGGCTATCAAGGACAAGATGTCCCTTGGCATACAAATGTCAACAAACAAGTATTTGCAAATTTCCTCATAGCATAAAATTTTAAAAGGTGAATATAAATAATGAATGATCAAACAAACAAACAAACAAAGAAAAGCCCACGATAAACACCCACAGGTCAATCTCAGAACTCTGCAGACTGGGCAATGATGACGTGCAAAAAGAAACTATTCCGGTAGTCGACCTTTCCTTGACCAGTGAAGGTGCTAAATCACGAACGTGCTTCGAATCTTTAAAACCTGTCTTTTGCCCTTTCGTCTTGCCCAAATACGCGGCAGGATTTTAACATGACAGTGTTTTGTTTAAAAGAACACTTAGCCAAGGAAATGAGAAAATATTCACCGTTTTCCGTGCCTCTTTCCCCTCCCTTCCAACCACCACCCCCCCCCCCCCTCGACCCCCGACCCCCGACCCCCGACCAACCACCCCCTCTCAGGGGAAGGAAGCTGGCATGTTCTTGTATTTGTACTTGTAGGATAGTTTTGCTTCGTGTCGGTTCGTGTTTGTTCTTTGTTTGTTTTACGTGTGAAACGGTGGGCGTTGAGAGAAAGGTGGGCTTATAGTAGGTTCGAGCGGTACAACTCACTCTCTCTCTCTCTCTCTCTCTCTCTCCCGGGAGCAGGGATAGCCGAATGACAGCGTTGGATTCTCAATCCACGGGTCGTTAGTTTGAAGCCCGACTTGGGCCAGATATTTTTTTTTTCATGTTGCCCCGTCTTTGATATCACCCTTGCGTAGTGGAAAAGGACGTTAAACTCCTAAACATCCCTCCTCTCTCTCTTTCTCTCTCTCTCTCTCTCTCCAGTGGTTCTCCTTGGAGGAAATTTAAGGGTTTTACGCAGAGAGTTTTGTTGTTGTTGTTGTTGTTGTTGTTGTTGTTTGTTTGTTTGTTTGGGTGTTTGTAACCTTACATTACGCTGGTATTCATTCTTTTATATACTGATGCTTATTCGTCCATGTCCGAGTAGGGGGTCAAAGCAAACACAATCTTTGAACCTTTGAATCGGTGATGGTTACATGACCACTTTAGCCACAGAACACCAATTTTCAACAGGGGTAATCTCCCGCGTCCTTGTGCGTGCCACCATGCCGGTCTGACTCGCACGGCGAGTCCCCGTCCACCACAACCCTCTTCATGTGAAAGTCACACGACTCAATAAATCAACGACCCTGGGACAGCGACAGAGTCCAATTCCGCCAGATTTCATTTTCATGTTCGCATCATGATGGATCGGGCACCGTTAACACTCCAAGCGCCAATCTGTGTCTCGTACCCTTCCAAACAGATATGATTGGAAACGGCTCCTCTCGTCTCCGTCAGGTCCCGGGACCCAAAGATGAATGGTTTACTGGTGAAACAAGGTCTCTTGTGTCAGTTGTGTAGACGCTTTTTGGAGGGCCTGGTATGGTATAAATTCTCCGCTCAAAATTCTGCTCGGGCATTCTCGACCATCTGTCACATAAACCAAACACTGTGGACGTTCGCAGGGACTTGCTTAAATTTTAATCTGAAATGAAGTGCAGCTACTCAATATTCCATGACGTTTGACCTCGGAGGTTTCCATCGCTGGCTATAGCGATCTGTGTGTGTCAATTTAGATAAATCGTGCTATACTCACGATGTGTCGAGCGTCCAGACGGAGCTTGACCTCCAAAAGATGGATGGGACAAGCGATATGATTGGTCCTTCAGGAGAAGCTTCTGGAGCGTGTCTCAAACTGACACGGTCACCGAGAGTGACCTTTTCCTGACCCTAGCTGCGGCCATACTTGCAAGGAGAGCTGAAAGAGTTGTTTGGGTGGTTGGTTGGCTTGCAGTTTGGTTAACTGGTTGGTTGGTTGGTTGGTAAGAAGCATGACGTTTAACGCCCTATTCCACTACGTAAAGGTAACACCAAAGACAAGGCAACAAAGGAACATGCCAGTACTGGCGAAATAATATAGGACATGCGCCTGTGTTTACGAATAATGATGATGATGATGATGACGATGATGATGATTTCTGGACAAAGACACCAAAAAGGACCTTTGGACCAAGCAGGGGAAAGAACTGTGCTTGTAAAGGAACGTAATCTTAGATCTACAGATCCAGATCCCAGCACGCGAAGAGAAGAAGAAAAAGATGAGATAGAGAGGGTGGGGTAGGGCAACTAGAAAGCCAACTGGATGGTCGTTCCTTTATGCCCGTTTTCACCACATACGGGTGACACCAAAGATTTGGCAACGAGGAAAAATCCAGCACAAGTTGTTGCCTCCCAGCCGGGATTCGAACTCACGACCATAGCATTGACAGTCCAACGCCCCTCCATCAGGGCTATCCCGGTGTAATAAGAGGCCGAGGCACTTCCAGCCTTAAGCTGCATTGGGCCGGAACACTTTACGCTTACGCATAAAGCGCCCCGGGACAATGCAGCTTCAACCAGCTCAAAGCTGGACTGAAGAGCTTTGGTGTAGTCCCACTCGGGGCAAAGAATTTTTCCTTCTCGTACGTGGCATCGTTCATTCGGGCCGATCGTTGGGGCTTCTATCCGGGTACTCCGGCTTCCTCCCCCTCTGTTTTGGAAATGTTCAGCCCACCAAATCTGAAAAATAAATCCAATTCTAAATTCCGAAATTTAAATAGCTGAGCTGACCCTTCGCACCACCTGATTGTAATGTGTTTATGTCCTGTGTGTGAGAGAATGCGTGTGATTCACGTGAGCGTGCGTGTTGGGTTCAGTTCGCGGCGCTTTGAGCCGATTCATGAAATTGGGTAAAGCGCCTATACAGTACTCATTATTATTATTATGATGATTATTATTATTATTATTAATCGATGTTTGGGAGTTTATCGCTAGTGTTACACCGGCTCCCCAACTAACAGGACAGACTCTGGGGAAACGTTCACTCAAACAGTAACCAAAGAGGGCACCATCCCATCCTCAGTGTCCACAAGCCGCCTGACAGTGACGGAACAGCTGCACGTGCACGGGCCACGCGCGCCTCCCCCACGAGCGAGCGGGCGTCTGTCTATGGCATTAGCTTGGTGGAGGGTGTCGGGGGGTATGTATGCCTGGTGCAATCCCCCGCGGTGGTGATGATGAGTTGGGCATGAGCTCACTGGAACAGATGATTAAACTCATAATTAAACAGCCTGCCAGGTCTAACTGTTTGCACCGTACGTCACTTTAACGTAATATTTGTAATTGCGTCATTCAGGAAAATATGTCGGAGTCGGTCGGAGGAATGTCCATGGTATGCGGCTTACAGTTGGTGCTTGACTCTTGCGTCAGTCACAGCGCCAGCACAGTTTCTACTGCAGTATCTCAAAGCCGGCCCATTTCAGCCAGTTTTGAGACCGGAACTGAAAATAGCAATTAGGCGATTCCCGAATAAAATCTCGTTTTGCGTTATTTTGAGGGTTCTAAGTAAGATTTACGAAATTTCAACTCTTGTCTCTCCCAAACATTTCGGCAAGAATGACGACTGCCCCCCCCCCCCTCACCCCCGACCCTCCCCCTTCCAAACACACACCCACACCCACATACACGCACACAAAAACACACATCCACCTTGGCATGAAAAATGTACACTCGTCTTTTCCTTTTTGCGGTCAGAGCCGGTGGCCATCGAACTATATAACTCGTTGTCAAAGATTTCAATATCGTCCCGCCGTGCATGAAGACAACTCACGGATGCAAGGTCAAGGTCATCATTCCTACCGCTCCATCAATGCCACAAGTACAAGCAGGCGTAAAAAGCGTGTGGGGGAGTTGCCTCCGCTTGGCATCAGGGGGCATAACCCTTTGTACAGTCATGCAAGGGAGACCACAAACTCGATTTGTCTTCATGGAGTGGAAGTCACCTGACAGTCCAATAATATGAGACTGCACGATGTATCACTGGCAGACACCATGGAGACCGTTATACGCCAAGTTGGTCTAGTTTAATGATGGAGACAAGCATACATCTAACCTTTGTATTTTGCTTCTGTACAAAAAAAGAGGGAGCCGGGATAGCCGCATGGTAGAGCATTCGAATCCCGGCCGGAGCCAAATATTTTTGCTGACCTTTTTCTGCCCAGTCTTAGATATCACCCTTACATAGTGAAAAAGGACGTTAAACTCCCAAAGACCCACCCGTCCTGTACCAAAAACTCGAGCATCTTCCGGGTTGTATTATTTCATGGAGCGTTGCACTTTCAGTGCTCTGGTCGTGGGTTTGCATCCCGGCTGCCGCCAAATATTTGTACCAGGTTGTTGTTGTTGTTGTTGTTGCTGTTGTTTTGCTTTGTTTCTCTCGCGCTCCGTCTTTGATATCACCCGTACGTGGAGGACTTTAAACTCCTCCAAAACTACCTCGTCCTGTATTATTTGTTATTTTTCTTGCTTCTTGTTCTTTCTTTCTTTCTTTCTTTCTTTCTTTCTTTATATTCTCTTAGTCAGTTCCAGTAATTTTTTTTAATACACACTTAAAACGGGATAATATGAACGACCGAATGCATATCTAACCAATCTTGCTCCAAAGTGAACACCCGATCCCTCGTCCTCTCTGAGTTTCCAGTCGCCAATGACACTAATATAAAGTGGTTTGCTCATCTCTGTGATGATCCAGAGTTTTTAGCTCCCTTTGTTCCCGAGTGGAATTGGCGGTCTGCAGGATGGATTCTGGAACTCTTCAAGCGCAGTAATTAACAATGTCAATAGGGTTCTGCAAGCCGCCCAGGAATTTGTCCCCCGTCGACGTCATTTTCCGGATGGGTCGTCGCATGCTGGAGCTGTACGATGAGTTTCTCTCTCTCTCTCTCTCTCTCTCTCTCTCTCTCTCTCTCTCTCTCGTGTGCACGCGTTTATGTTGGTGAAATAGGAAAGGAGAACGAGTTAGTGGAGACGACGTAAACGAAGGACCCGATCTTAAATCACTCATCACTTTTTTTTTTCCTTTAATTTTATTTCTTTATTATTTTATTTATTATTTTTGTCTATTATTATTGTTGTTGTTGTTGTTGTTGTTGTTATTTCATTTATTTATCTGTTTATTCAATTTATTTATTTATTTATTTAT
>JACVVK020000455.1:422500-450000 GCA_018292915.2 Batillaria attramentaria
TCAGGACAGTCTTTCAAGAGAATTCTTCCCGGAGCTACAGGGGGAGCCGGGATGGCTGAATGGTAGAGCGTTGGACTTCTTATGCTCGGGGCGTGAGTTCGTATCCCGGCCGGAGCCAAATATTTGTGCTGGCTTTTTCATCGTTGCCCCGTCTTTGATATCACCCGTACGTGGTGAAAAAGGACGTTAAACCCACAAACACCTGCCTACCCGGAGCTACAGTAGGTGGCAGTCAGCTTCAGTCATTATGATAACCTGTCAAGACAATTCTTCACAGCTGATTTATTCGACACTCAACTACGCACAACTATTTACCTGTGCTTGATGCTGCACCAGCCTGATTCAAAGGACTCAGTGTGGAGTACGCAGAAACTAATCCAATGTCTGCCTCTCTCAAACCTTCGTAATCCGATGTCTTGGACTCGTCTGAAGAAAAGAAAGATGAGCACAGACAACGTTTATCATCCACACAGTACGTTTCGGTGTCAATACTCACAATTTGTATTCTAGTATGTCTGCAACATGCAACGAAATCAAACTGTAAAGTAAGATATCATATCTCTTAGTACGGGCGCTTTACGCTGCTCAATCTGCAAATGTGTAGAAAGATGCGTAAACACAAAACAAAACAATTCATACATGACAGGTTTTGTGTCAAAGCATTGAGCAATGAGTGCGAAAGGTTCACATGCCAATAGACTTCCATACATATGTGGTTTTTTTTTTTTTTTTGGTTTTTTTTTAATTGCTTTAAAGCCTTATGAAAAGTTTTTGAAGTTCACGAAACAAACTAACGGCAACTCGCCATCCTCAAAAAAAGGGTCTGCCCTTTGCTATGTACCTCCGGGTTGTGGTGTCGCCTTATCCACAGTCTCGTACAGCTCGATATTCTGTGAGACTCCACGAGATTCCCTTGTCGACAGGCTAGGTTGCAGGCTTCTTCAACGTGTAGACAAGAGTAATGTCAGTAATGAAAACCTTTCAACTGCAGAGTGCAGTAAACGTAGGGAAGCATATCTACTTTTCAGTGCAAGTTGTTGTTTTGTTGTATTGTTTGTTTGTTTGTTTGTTTGTTTTTATTGTATTTTTATATTTGGTATTGTTGATGCTGTTGTTGTTTTCAGTATTAAATTGTATGGACCATACAAGACCATACAACAGAAAAATCACCAGCGAAATACAACTGCAACATTTGGATATTAGCTATTTTTGTCAAACGGTGCGGACACCAAACAATACAGCAGAACATTACAAGTGTTTTTAAGGACACACATTAATGTGTAGTGATTGTGCATCTATTGTTTGTTCTTATGTTTTGCATCATTTGGCGATGTGGCGTTTAATTGGGAAAATGTGCAACAAAATGATTTATTTACCTTCGTCTTGTGTCGCCGCGGCGGCTTGCTTAAATCACAACAAAAAAAGTCAGTGAAATGAAATCTTCATAACAAAAGTACTCATAGCTATTAAGTGTATTTTCTTTTTCTTCTTTTTTTTTTATTTTTTATTTTTTATTTTTTTTTTGGGGGGGGGGGGGGATACGTATGAGAAACTGATAGCATAGTACTTAATAGGTGTACTTTAAAGAAAAGAAGTCTTAATATTTTGCATTTGATTAAAACAACAAGAACAACAACAGCAAACTGCCATAATGAAGATGCGACAAGTTGTTACTTACCTATACAAGGCAAGATCCAGTGTCGTCGCCTCAACCAGATCAACAGAACGACAACAATGGTGATGTCCAGAAAGAGCATGACCACCACTCCCAGCACAAGGGCTGTTCCAGTGTCCAGGTCTCCATCAGCTGTTTGACCCAACACTGCAAAAGATTGGTGTCGCTGTGCATTCACCTACGTGGCAACGGATACATTCAATCTTTTGTATGACTGCTACGGCGTATTTCTTGTCACGCAGGGGTTATGAATGTAATACAAAAGCTCACACCTAGTTTCGGTTGATTGCTTTGAGGATTAACGTCCGTTTCCGCCACGTGGAGGTTATGTGAAAGATTGGCAGCGTATTACCAGCACAAACGGCCGATTCCTGACTTAGAATGCAGCTCCAGTACTGACAGTCCAGCGTTTTAACACACCGATTATCCAGACTGCCTTCGGTGCTTACATAGAGCTTGCATGATTAGTTCTCGTAGTTTACCACGAAAGAAACCACTTGCTGTTTCAATTTTTGCAAAAATTGAAACTTCGACTGGTTTCTTTCGTGGTAAACCACTCGAGCTAATCATGTAAGCTGTGCATACCACAAGCATTCAGACTCTTACCTCTACTGATTTATATAGTAGCATACGTTTTCTGCGACATTTTATTTTTCTGGTAGGGTGACTAGTGACTCTCGCATCCCCTAAATAATTCTGCGCACTGACTTGTGAGGAAATGACGCGTAGGGCAGTTGAAAGTTCTTGATGTTAAGGAGAATATCATTCCAAACATGTGCACATGTACTGACGATCAAAAGTGCACTCGCAAATACTTCGCACAGAATTTTTTCTGCGATCATTTTTTACGTGATCCAAGCAAAATAAAATGTCAGCCTCAAAAGTGAACAAAATAACTATGCACCGGCCGTGACGTAGAGTTCCAAATGTTTGACATGACGCACTTTCTACGTGTCTTTGACTGACGATCTAACTGGAGTGTGTTTTTGTGAACTCGCAAACCACTGAGTTGGTAATGGAAAGTCACACTTTCGATCTCTGTTTCCTTACTATTTTCGGACGCAAAGCACTCATAGCTACCTCACTGAAATTTTGCACTGACGAGTGGTGCAAAATTATATATATACGTATGCATATCCAAACAGATCTTTAAACGCAAATTAGAACAAATTAATGCAGCACAAATGCATCCCCTATTCCCTTCTTTCTGTGCTCACAGCCGTTACACATCAGAATTCATTCATACATACCGCCTTCCGTGACCTCAAAGGTGAAGACAAACTGACCAAAACCATTGGTAATGGCAGCCTGATAGAATCCTGAATCATTTGACGTATTGGCGTCGACAATGACGTAACAGATGACGTCTGACGACACGTCATTCCGAGATGCACAAAACACCCTAGCCACTCCGTCCTTCGCTGGCTGGCCAGTGACGCCTGTGCTTGGGTCATTAGTGAAGTACATCACGCTTTGGAGTTGAGGATCTGGATATGCAGTGACGCCGAACTTCAAGTATTCTGACTGACCAGTGTTTATGGACGGATACGTCTCTCCGTCGCTGACAGGTGAACCTTGTCCAGTGCCCTTTGGTCCACCTGAAAATTAATCTGCGTATGTCATGTCTGAGTTTTCATTTGGAATAAAATATGTATAAATTATGACCTCACAAGCAGCTGATAAGCCCAATTTACCACAGACGTAGTCCTTTGAGGACATTTAAAAAAATAATATGATCTAAGAAACAGTCGGTAAACAAAAAGTGCCACAGTTTACACCTCACACGTTTATACTGATGTAGTATGTAGTAAATGAAATTCTCTCTCTCTCTCTCTCTCTCTCTCTCTCACACACACACACACACACACACACACACACACACACACACACACACACACCATCGTCCATCGCCCCCTTCCCCTCCCCCCTCCCCCCCCCCCCCCCCCCCCCCCCCCCCACACACACACACACTTACATTGAACAAAAAGCTGAACGGTTTGTTGGATCGTCTTTCCGACGTCATTGCTGACGTCACAGACATAAACACCTATATCTCCACAAGTAGCACTGGATATCTCATGAGTTAGCTCCTTGGTCTGTTCTGGTGGGATCTGTGTCCCCATCGGGTCGCTGTCAAGAAGTTTTCCTGTTTTTCTGTGAATCAGCTGCATATTCGGATCGTAACCCCCATTTGCCTGACAGGTCAAGGTGACAGCCTCACCCTCGACGACCGTGAGTGTGCTGTTCATGTTGTTCAAGGTGAAGGTCACAGACAGAGCTGAAACGACAACGTCAAACAAACTTTAATGTCTTTAGGTCGACACGCTGGAATTCTCTCCGGAGTTTTGGAAAGATCATGTTACCTGAAAAATAGTTAGGCATGATCACGATGATCTCTGTTACAAAGCTGGATGGCACGCAATGTTGGTAATGTCATGTAAGTGTAACCTGATTTCAAGTTGAGTGCAGCAATGCCAGAAATACTGCAGGGGACTCATCCTAAAATTTGGTCTTCTTATGGAACAGACTTTTGTTTCTGTTTACCAAAAAAAAAAAAAAAAAAAAAATGCTGGCTAAGTGATTTAAAGCATGGCAAGCATGGAATATCCACCCTCCACCCCAATCCTTTTCCCACCGTCATGCCAAGATGTGTGACTCGTACAGACAACTGGCACGAATTCCACTCACAAGTCACTTTCAAGACGTATGTAGTGGACTGTGCAACCTGGCCGTTCCATGTGACGTCACACACGTACTGGTCACCGTCCTGACCAAGCTGCACGTTGCTCACCGTCAGGAGAGCCGTACCGGAGTGTCGCCACAGTGCGTTTCCGGCAGGTTGGCCTACATCTCCCTTGCACGTGCAGCTCAGAGAGTGGCTCTCGGGGACGAAGGATGGGCAGGTATGGTTGGGCTGTGTATTTGGGCGGCCTGAGAAAGAAAAAGCCAACCCTAGCTAGCTTCCATAACTTGTAAGAGCAAAATGCTCAAGCAATGAATCAATTAACTTACTTTACTCTGGAATTATTACCCGTTGCGCTGAACCGTCTGGCGTTCTAACAATACGAAGATACCATCCTTCTCTTACACAGAAAACTAAAACCTTATGAACAGTTTTGCAGAACTTCTCCTCTGTGACGCCGTTGCTTTCTTTTGAATACATGTACAGTATTTCTTCTAGAGGATTTTTTTTTTTTAATAACTGTCGTGACAAACACGAAAAAGTGTTACACGAAAAGCAGCGTGTAAGGGGTTAACAAGTCAGTCAGTATGAATGTCATTATCATTATTATCGCTTACTGATCTGCGCGTTAACCCCTGCAGTGACATTCAGCCTGCCAGGGGCGATGGCCACATTGTAGCTGTAGGTACCAGAAACGCTGGGCATCGCTAAAGTGACCTGGCATGATCCGGACTTGTATTTCCCGCTGCCCGTGGTTGTCATGTTTACTGGCGAGCCGATTAACGTGGACGCAGATGACGTCTGAAGTGTAAACATGTTAGCACTATGTATGAAAAATGTGTTGCAGTATCGTGCAACTTACAGAAAGTTGTGGAAGTAAATACGCTGCGGATTGTTTTGAGCAAATTTGTTCACACAGATTAGCTAAAGAGTCATTTGAATGCTCTCTCTCTCTCTCTCTCTCTCTCTCTCTCTCTCTCTCTCTCTCTCTCTCTCTCTCTCTCTCGTTTATTTGTTTGTTCTTCAAAACGGCAAGTTTGAAAATTGGTTGCAAGACCAAAACTTCCACCGTTTTCAAATAAAGTTCTCTCTCTCTCTCACACACACACACACACACACACACACACACACACAGAGTTACATCTGACACTCACCCGGGTCAGCTGACACGTGTATCTGCCGAGGTAGGAATAGGCCTGGCTGACGTTACAAATGACCCTCACTTTCCAGGGTATGACGTCAGTTAGGTAGTCTAACATGCAGGATGTATCTTGAGGTACAGCTGCAACAGGCGATACAAACTGTAAGGCGGCATAATAACCAGTCATGATAACACAACCAGTTTAGAAAAAGCAATTTTGCTGCTAACATGGGCGTATTTACTAAGGTCATGAAGTTTTGGAGTATTAGACCCTATTGCATGCTTATACGAGTATAAAGTATGGAAGCCTCGACGGTATGATACAAGAGAGAGTGCTTTACCTACTGAAGACATTCTTTTCTGTGTGAATTATGTGTGTTTTTCATTTAAAGGCAAGGGGGGGAATAGGGGGTGGGGGGACGGGATGAAAGCCCTGCAGGTGGTCACTTACTGATAAGATCCATCTGGCAGCTTGCGCCCTGTGCATCGGATTCGGTGCCAAGACGACATAATAAAGAGGAACCTTCGAAATATATGGGATTCGTGGTTGGAGTATCGGTCAGATTCATCACACTAGTCCCGGCATCGTTTCGACTTGCTTCAAATTCTGGAACATTGTTATTGCACGTGACGCTGACAGGACGCGGATTGCAGAAACTGATGTCCGAAAATCCAGTTGAAGTTCGAAGTTTGACTCTCCAGTGTATGATGCTTAATACCGAAGCTCCGCTACAGGTAACCACAAGTGATGAGTTTTCCACAACCTCCAATATATTATCAGCTCCGCATGGAGACAGTGTCAAAGCTGTAACACACACACACACACACACACACACACACACACACACACACACACACATTTCAGCTGAACTAAGACCTCGATTAAACGGTTATTTGTCATGGGGGATTTCGATCAGTTGTCTTTTCTTTCTTTGTGCATTGCTGGGTGCTCCGGCCGCACTGCAACAGCCTCAACTGATTATCATAATTATATGTACTGCCATGCCGTTCAAATCAGCAAATAGTACGTATTAGGGCAAGCTAGCTTTTGAGTTCTTCTGGATTGCTCCTATAACAATCTCTAGATCACGGATTACGAACGGTTATGCCGATAGCCTGGCGTGCATTATACAGGTATGGCAACATGGCTTACCTGCAGTTAAATCTTTTGCAGCACAGATAATAATGCCAATGAACAGCACTGTCGTTAAATCCATGTTGAAAGTCCGTGGTACTTTTTCAAACGAAAATGATTATCCTGACACTGAGGAAAAAGGGTTTTTCCTTTGCTTGTTGCTGGTGCATTGAGGAAGTAAATTCATGGGTGCAACTACGTGTAGTTTGAATTTTGTGCTATTGGTATTCCTGTCTGACCTACATTTCGATGAAAGAAATCTTTGTGGATGACACTGCACTGCAGTGTCAATCCACAAAGATGCAAGTGCACAAGGGCCGTACACAAGGTGAGTGACTCACCTTGTGTACGGCCCTTGTGCACTTGCATGACGTATGATCGGTGGGTCGTGCCAAAATAATAAGAAATTTAGGTGCTGCTCTTGTCTTGTCCTAAAGCTTAAACATAAAAAAGTCTCCGCCATAAACGTGATTGAAAACATTTCACAGAAATATGAAAATCTCAGAGATTTTCTGTTTCCAGTAAACAAACGCTACAGCAAAAACAGATGATTCGTACATGGTCGAGATGAGTTGGTATCATACCTGATCCAAGATGGAATACATATTAAGATAGTGGTATAAACAGGATAAAGTGACGCACTAACTTACAGGTTAGGTGCTGGGCAGTGACGAAATTTTTAAAAAACAGTTTTTTCTTGGCCACAAGATGCCAGCACACACACACACACACACACACACACACACACACACACACACACAAGATACAAGATACAAGATGTTTTATTCCTGTAGCCCCTTTTGGTGTATGGAGGATATCAGAAAAAAAAGTACAAGCGGTAGCTGCATGGAAACAAAATAATCAGAAGACAACTGCATAGTGTATACAGAACAAGAGTCTATAAATCCAGCTGTAACACAAAACAACGTTAACATCATAGGAATATATACACAAAGATGCCAAAGATAATGAATGCTGAACAGACAAATGAGGTGCGCAGCCAACTAATCAAAACAGGCGCTGTATAAGTACAAGAAAACAACGCAGTCACCACACACACACACACACACACACACACACACACACACACACACACACACATGCTCATACTACACCACTCGCCTAAAGAAATTTGGCGAGGTTAAGTGCTACCTTCTTTGATTTTGTGCCTATTAACCGACATAAGCTGTAAGTCGATTTGACTTTACGGAACCAACATGGGATAAACTTGTTGCGTTCTGCTTGAAGATAATGGACATTCGAACAAAAGGTGGAACTCGTCTCCTACCGCGGCCATGTCGCTCTTCCAGCATAGTCTGTCATCTCTCGGAACTCCGTGCTTACGACATTGTTCAACTGGGAGTCTGTGGTTGCTACAGCGGAACTTAAGGAGTGCAATCGCATAGGAATCTTTATAGTAGTATAGTATTATAGGACACCTTACAGTAATGTCCAAAGTAATGTCGTCACACACACACACACACACACACACACACACACACACACACACACACACAGTAACTAACAAACAAGTAAATAACTACGTCCTCAGAACAAATATAACTAATAAGTTCAAATTCAAGTTTGACGTCCACAGGCTTTAATTGCTTTCTTTGTTTCATTCTATGTTCGTTTATTCAAATACACCAGTAACAATCACGCCACCTTGCTGAACTCCAGACGACCCTGAATCTGGTGCCTCAATTTGCCGATGACAGAAGCTGTATGTATGAGCCACCTGCTCAATGCCCACGATCAAACTCAAAATTCTTTGTTTTGTTTGTTGTCTCTTTGTGCGGTTTTGTTGTGGAACTTTCTCCTCAGTGTTAATGGTATCACTTGGGAAATGGCGTGATTGTCACGTGTCGGTGTTGGCTTCAGTCCGCTTGCCCGGGTTGTTTTCGTACAGGTGACCTGAGAAAGCGACAATCATTACCTTAGGATACGCCGTCACATAGGCAGTTCTTCACAGAGAACCCACAGTATACAACAGTCACATTACTTCAGGATAGTCTTTCAAGAGAATTCTTCCCGGAGCTACAGGGGGAGCCGGGATGGCTGAATGGTAGAGCGTTGAACTTCTTATGCTCGGGGCGTGAGTTCGTATCCCGGCCGGAGCCAAATATTTGTGCTGGCTTTTTCATCGTTGCCCAGTCTTTGATATCACCCGTACGTGGTGATAAAGGACGTTAAACCCACAAACACCTGCCTACCCGGAGCTACAGTAGGTGGCAGTCAGCTTCAGTCATTATGATAACCTGTCAAGACAATACTTCACAGCTGATTTATTCGACACTCAGCTACGCACAACTATTTACCTGTGCTTGATGCTGCACCAGCCTGATTCAAAGGACTCAGTGTGGAGTACGCAGAAACTAATCCAATGTCTGCCTCTCTCAAACCTTCGTAATCCGATGTCTTGGACTCGTCTGAAGAAAAGAAAGATGAGCACAGACAACGTTTATCATCCACACAGTACGTTTCGGTGTCAATACTCACAATTTGTATTCTAGTATGTCTGCAACATGCAACGAAATAAAACTGTAAAGTAAGATATCATATCTCTTAGTACGGACGCTTTACGCTGCTCAATCTGCAAATGTGTAGAAAGATGAGTAAACACTAAACAAAACAATTCATACATGACAGGTTTTGTGTCAAAGCATTGAGCAATGAGTGCGAAAGGTTCACATGCCAATAGACTTCCATACATATGTGTTCTTTTTTCTTTTTTTTTTAATTGCTTTAAAGCCTTATGAAAAGTTTTTGAAGTTCACGAAACAAACTAACGGCAACTCGCCATCCTCAAAAAGGATGGTCTGCCCTTTGCTATGTACCTCCGGGTTGTGGTGTCGCCTTATCCACAGTCTCGTACAGCTCGATATTCTGTGAGACTCCACGAGATTCCCTTGACGACAGGCTAGGTTGCAGGCTTCTTCAACGTGTAGACAAGAGTAATGTCAGTAATGAAAACCTTTCAACTGCAGAGTGCAGTAAACGTAGGGAAACATATCTACTTTTCAGTGCAAGTTGTTGTTTGTTTGTTTGTGTGTTTTTATTGTATTTTTATATTTGTTATTGTTGATGCTGTTGTTGTTTTCAGTATTAAATTGTATGGACCATACAAGACCATACAACAGAAAAATCACCAGCGAAATACAACTGCAACATTTGGATATTAGCTATTTTTGTCAAACGGTGCGGACACCAAACAATACAGCAGAACATTACAAGTGTTTTTAAGGACACACATTAATGTGTAGTGATTGTGCATCTATTGTTTGGTCTTATGTTTTGCATCATTTGGCGATGTGGCGTTTAACTGGGTACCTGAGAAAATGTGCAACAAAATGATTTATTTACCTTCGTCTTGTGTCGCCGCGGCGGCTTGCTTAAATCACAACAAAAAAAGTCAGTGAAATGAAATCTTCATAACAAAAGTACTCATAGCTATTAAGTGTATTTTCTTTTTCTTCTTTTTTTTATTTTTTTTTTTGGGGGGGGGGGGGGGATACGTATGAGAAACTGATAGCATAGTACTTAATAGGTGTACTTTAAAGAAAAGAAGTCTTAATATTTTGCATTTGATTAAAACAACAAGAACAACAACAGCAAACTGCCATAAGGAAGATGCGACAAGTTGTTACTTACCTATACAGGGCAAGATCCAGTGTCGTCGCCTCAACCAGATCAACAGAACGACAACAATGGTGATGTCCAGAAAGAGCATGACCACCACTCCCAGCACAAGGGCTGTTCCAGTGTCCAGGTCTCCATCAGCTGTTTGACCCAACACTGCAAAAGATTGGTGTCGCTGTGCATTCACCTACGTGGCAACGGATACATTCAATCTTTTGTATGACTGCTACGGCGTATTTCTTGTCACGCAGGGGTTATGAATGTAATACAAAAGCTCACACCTAGTTTCGGTTGATTGCTTTGAGGATTAACGTCCGTTTCCGCCACGTGGAGGTTATATGAAAGATTGGCAACGTATTACCAGCACAAACGGCCGATTCCTGACTTAGAATGCAGCTCCAGTACTGACAGTCCAGCGTTTTAACAGATCGATTATCCCGATTCCCTTCGGTGCTTACAT
This sequence comes from Batillaria attramentaria, assembly GCA_018292915.2. Taxonomy (NCBI): domain Eukaryota; kingdom Metazoa; phylum Mollusca; class Gastropoda; family Batillariidae; genus Batillaria; species Batillaria attramentaria. The sequence continues at coordinate 433,234 of JACVVK020000455.1, forward strand.
AGTGCTTACATGATTAGTTCTCGTAGTTTACCACGAAAGAAACCACTTGCTGTTTCAATTTTTGCAAAAATTGAAACTTCGAGTGGTTTCTTTCGTGGTAAACCACTCGAGCTAATCATGTAAGCTGTGTATACCACAAGCATTCAGACTCTTACCTCTACTGATCTATATAAGCTTAGTAGCATACATTTTCTGCGACATTTTATTTTTCTGGTAGGGTGACTAGTGACTCTCGCACCCCCCTATAATTCTGCGCACTGACTTGCGAGGAAATGACGCGTAGGGCAGTTGAAAGTTCTTGATGTTAAGAAGAATATCATTCAAAACATGTGCTCATGTACTGACAATCAAAAGTGCACTCGCAAATAGTTCGCACAAATTTTTTTGTGCGATCATTTTTTACGTGATCCAAGCAAAATAAAATGTCAGCCTCAAAAGGGAACAAAATAACTATGCACCGGCCGTGACGTATGAGTTCCAAGTGTTTGAAATGACGCACTTTGTACGTGTCTTTGACTGACGATCTAACTGGAGTGTGTTTTCGTGAACTCGTAAACCACTGAGTGGGTTATGGAAAGTCATAACTCACACTTTCGCCCTCTGTTTCCTTACTATTTTCGGACGCAAAGCACTCATAGTTACCTCACTGAAATTGTGCACTGACGATTGGTGCAAAATTGCATATTCAAACAGATCTTTAAACGCAAATTAGAACAACTTAAGCATTAGCACAAATGCACCCCTTATTCCCTTCTGTCTGTACTCACAACCGTTAGACATCAGAATTCATTCATACATACCGCCTTCCTTGACCTCAAAGGTGAAGACAAACTGACCAAAACCATTGGTAATGACAGCCTGATAGAATCCTGAATCATTTGACGTATTGGCGTCGACAATGACGTAACAGATGACGTCTGACGACACGTCATTCCTAGATGCACAAAACACCCTTGCCACTCCGTCCTTCGCTGGCTGGCCAGTGACGCCTGTGCTTGGGTCATTAGTGAAGTACATCACGCTTTGGAGTTGAGGATTTGGATATGCAGTGACGCCGAACTTCAAGTATTCTGACTGACCAGTGTTTATGGACGGATACGTCTCTCCGTCGCTGACAGGTGAACCTTGTCCAGTGCCCTTTGGTCCACCTGAAAATTATTCTGCGTATGTCATGATTATCTGAGTTTTCATTTGGAATAAGATATCATATGTATAAATTATGACCTCACAAGCAGCTGATAAGCCCAATTTACCACAGACGTAGTCCTTTGAGGACATTTAAAAAAAATATTATGATCTAAGAAACAGTCGGTAAACAAAAAGTGCCACAGTTTACACCTCACACGTTTATACTGATGTAGTATGTAGTAAATGAAATTCTCTCTCTCTCTCTCTCTCTCTCTCTCTCTCTCTCTCTCACCCCATCGCCCCCTTCCCCTCCCCCCTCCCCCCCCACACACACTTACATTGAACAAAAAGCTGAACGGTTTGTTGGACCGTCTTTCCGACGTCATTGCTGACGTCACAGGCATAAACACCTATATCTCCACAAGTAGCACTGGATATCTCATGAGTTAGCTCCTTGGTCTGTTCTGGTGGGATCTGTGTCCCCATCGGGTCGCTGTCAAGAAGTTTTCCTGTTTTTCTGTGAATCAGCTGCATATTCGGATCGTAACCCCCATTTGCCTGACAGGTCAAGGTGACAGCCTCACCCTCGACAACCGTCAGTGTGCTGGTCATGTTGTTCAAGGTGAAGGTCACAGACAGAGCTGAAACGACAACGTCAAACAAACTTTAATGTCTTTAGGTCGACACGCTGGAATTCTCTCCGGAGTTTTGGAAAGATCATGTTACCTGAAAAATAGTTAGGCATGATCACGATGATCTCTGTTAAAAAGCTGGATGGCACGCAATGTTGGTAATGTCCTGATTTCAAGTTGAGTGCAGCAATGCCAGAAATACTGCAGGGGACTCATCCTAAAATTTGGTCTTCTTATGGAACAGACTTTTGTTTCTGTTTACAAAAAAAAAAAAAAAAAAATGCTGGCTAAGTGATTTAAAGCATGGCAAGCATGGAATATCCACCCTCCACCCCAATCCTCATCCCACCGTCATGCCAAGATGTGTGACTCGTACAGACAACTGGCACGAATTCCACTCACACGTCACTTTCAAGACGTATGTAGTGGACTGTGCAACCTGGCCGTTCCATGTGACGTCACACACGTACTGGTCACCGTCCTGACCAAGCTGAGCGTTGTTCACCGTCAGGAGAGCCGTACTGGAGTGTCGCCACAGTGCGTTTCCGGGAGGTTGACCTACATCTCCCTTGCACGTGCAGCTCAGAGTGTGACCCTCGGGGACGAAGTCTGGACAGGTGTGATTGGGCTGAGTGTCTGGGCGGCCTGTGACAAATATGAGGGTGGGTGGGTGTTTGGGGGTTTAACGTCCTTTTCCACCACATAGGGTGATATCAAAGACGGGGCAACGATGAAAAAGCCAGCACAAATATTTGGCCCCAGCCGGGATCGAACTCACGAGCCGAGCATTAGAAGTCCAACGCTCTACCATTCGACCACCCCGGCTCCCCGTGACAAATATGAAATGGAGTCCAATCCGGCCCGATTCCTGCCTTTTGTATCATTTCATAAAGCACCCGGAAATGTAAACATAACAACAGTAGCTTTCACTAAAATCGCTCAGTCAATGGATCCGCGAAGTTGTATTTTACAATGGGGTGAACAGTTGACTGTGAAATTGTCTGTGAAGCCGTTGCCTTCTTTTGGAAATATCTTTGCCTTTATTGATTTTGCATCTTTTTCGACAAACACTATTAGTTGTCAAAGGTGAACAGCGTTTAAGGGGTTAACAAGTCAGTCAATATCAATGTCATTATCATAATTGTCGCTTACGGATCTGAGTGTTAACCCCAGCAGGCACATCCAGTCTTCCAGGAGTGATGACCACTTTGTAGCTGTAGGTGTCTGTCACTGTGGGCATTGTTATAGTGATGGAACATGAGCCGGACTTGTATTTCCCGTCGCCCGTGGTTGTCATGTTCACTAGCGAGCCGAGGGACGCCGAACCTGGCGACGTCTAAATGAAAAGGTTCTATCTTATGTATGAAAGATATGTTCAGTTTTATGTGTAGTTTGGAGGAGGAAACGAAAATAATGTCATTCATAAAGAATGTAGAAAGAATATGACGGATTTCCTTTTTGCACATAGTTGGGTAGATTCGCGGACGCGGAAGGCTCTCTCTCTCTCTCTCTCTCTCTCTCTCTGTGCGCGCCGCGTGTGCATGTGCGCGTGCGCGCAAAGTGTGTGTGTGTGTGTGTGTGTGTGTGTGTGTGTGTGTGTGTGTGTGTGTGTGTGTGCGTGTGTGTGTGTGCACTTAGCGCACACCTGAAACAGCTGACACGTGTATCTTTCGAGATACGAATAGGCATAGCTGACGTCACAAGTGACCTTCACATTCCAGGGTATGACGTCAGTTAGGTACTCCAGTCTGCATGACGCACTCTGAGGTACCGCTGCAAGATGTGATATAAATCGTGAGCTGCATCGTCTGTAAAGAAAAGCTCATACAATAAATTATGCTGCTCCCCCAAATCATGGGGACTCTTACCTTGGAAAGAATAGGGGGAAAAAACTTGTGTGGCTGCTTAATTGCTCAAAGATTATACTGTAACCTATTGTAGATGAGGTGGCGTTCAAATATTGAAGACACACACTGTGTGTGTGTGTGTGTGTGTGTGTGTGTGTGTGTGTGTGTGTGTGTGTGTGTGTGTGTGTGTCCCTGATGTTGTTGTTTTTTTCAAATTTTTGTAACTGGGCACTCCAACTGTTCAATTACCAATAAGGTCCACCTGGCAACTTGTGGTCTCGGTGGCTGCACGACATGATAAGGTAGTTCCCTCAAAAAGTATTGAGTACGGCGATGTGGTATTCGTGACAGTCAACACGCTGGTCCCGGGACCACTTCGTGTTGCCCCAAGCGCTTGTGGATAACTGTCAATACAAAGGCCACTGCTTTGTCCATCAGGCAATGGACTGCAGTGACTGACTAAGGCTCCTGAAGACCCAGACGCCTGAGGTTTCATATGCCATTCAATTTGGTATGAACTCGAAGCCCCGCTACAAGTAACCACACTGGTTGAGTTTTCCACAAACTCCACTGTATTATCAGTTCCGCATGCAGAGAGTGTCAAGGCTGTATAACACACACACACACACACACACAGAACACATATTTATATTATACAACAGCGCTTGTACACCGGTACATTTACATTTCAGGTGAACTAAGCCTTCGATTACAACGGCTTTTTTTTGCCTTTTCTCTGCGCATACCAGGGTTGTCCCGACCCTATCTTAACAACCTCAACTGACTGTCATACGTGGTCAGCCATGGCATTCACGACAGCTGATATGCACACACAATATATGTGACCCTCATCCACGAAATGAGTCTTCTTGTGCTATTTGTTCATGTTACAAAACGACTCATTTCGTGGTGGAGGGTCACATAATTATATTATCACGCCTTAATCGTCTCACGCTAACGTTCGAACTCAGCGTAATGTTTCCTACAGTAGAGTAACGTCGATCTAGGGCTGCGAATATGGTGGCCTGAACTTCGACAGACATCATCATTATGGCAACACTGATTTTTTTTGTCGATCATGGCTTACCTGAAGTCAAATCATTTGTAGCACGAACCACGATGACAGTGAGTATCACCGTCATTACGCCCATGGTGAAAGAGTATGGTGCATAATATCAAACGAGGAACGCTATCTTGACATTGAGGGAAAGGGGCGCTTCCAGGAAGTAAATTCACAAGTGCATTTATGTGAGCTGTAAACAAGGCACAACCTTCATTTTCATAAAGGGAGTCTTTGTGAATTGACATTGCACTGACCCAGTCTAGGGTACCTGTAGTTCGGGTAACCCATGAGTGATCGGGAAAGTTACATCCTGGGTTAGGGATCCAAGCGAACAAACCTTTTGGTGGCTACATCTTTTTGCGTGGTGGCTAAGCACAGGAAAACGTCAGGCTAATATAAGAAAAATGGCAGTGTACCTAAACTGTACGATGATGTTTACTAGCTGAGCTTGATCGAAGTTAGAATGGGATCCCCTATGGCGCACGGCGAACCTCACCTCGCAGTTAGCGGTGGACATTTTCCACTGAGACAAGCACGCACTGTAGCTTGTAGTGGTAATGTGTATATTTTCATGGAGCGTTATTCAGCGTCAGTTGTGTCCTATAATCATATAAATCTTGGTCCAGCCACAACAGATATTAATGTGTTGAGTTTTTTCCCCTATGGATGGATCCATGACCCTCGATTACAGGAGAGGGACATCATGACTAGGGTACCTTGGGCACTCAGTCATGTATGACCTATGGTCAGCAAGTCGTGTCAAAATAGTCAGAAACTTCAGACGCTTTCCTTTGCTGCCATAGTAGTGATTGGGACTCCTCACGGAAACTTTAAAATCAAAGAGGTTGTCTGTGAACAGTGGACAGACAAAATGGCTAATCAAAAACAATAGTCAACATAGCTGGTGCAAGATGTGACACAGAAAACAACAACAACAACAACACACGCGCGCGCGCGCGCACACACACACACAGACACATACACACACAGACAGACAGACAGACAGACACACACACACACACACACACACACAACAACAACAACAACAACAACAACAACAACAACAACAACAACACACACGCGCGCGCGCACACACACACACAGACACATACACACACAGACAGACAGACAGACAGACACACACACACACACACACACACAACAACAACAACAACAACAACAACAACAACACACACGCGCGCGCGCGCACACACACACACAGACACATACACACACAGACAGACAGACAGACAGACACACACACACACACACACACACACACAACAACAACAACAACAACAACAACAACAACAACAACAACACACACGCGCGCGCGCACACACACACACAGACACATACACACAGACAGACAGACAGACACACACACACACACACACACACACACACACACACACACACACACACACAGAGGATGAAGGTTCCGTGGAGTTACGCACTAACTTTAAAATGCTACACTATGATCGAATTTTACAATTATTACCACAGATAGAGAGAGAGAGAGAGGAGCGCGCGTCCCTGAAATTAACATGATCGAAATTCACACGTTTTAATTGCTTTCCTTTTTAATTTTCCTTCTATGTTCCTTTATTCAAACACAAAATGAACAATCACGCCACCTTGCTGAACTCCGGACGACCCTGAATCTGGTGTCTCAATCTGCCCGGCGATGACAGAAGCTGTATGTATGAGCCACCTGCTCAATGCCCACGATCCAACTCATTGTCTTCCGCGGACAAAAAAAAAAAAAAACCACGGATCGAAATCCCCTTTTCATGGAAAACAACTCTCTTTCCCTTCACTAGATTTCCACAAGGCCTTTGACGAACCTCAGCATCCATCTTGGCTGTAAAAACGGGCGCCCATTGTCGCCCTCTCGCCTAATCGCTTCCCCGCAGCGTTGACAGTACTCATAAATACTCATTGCTTTTTCATCGTGTTTTCCACTGCGGCGGGCTCGCGGTCAGTGCGAGAGAAGACCGTGGCTATTGAGGTATTGATGAATGGCCGTGATGGATCATAATCGAGTGACCCTTGCTGGCCCCAGCAGGGCTGGGCTGGGATGGGCTGGGCTGCCCCTCCCTTCGGCTGGTTGGACAACACGCCCTGCTGGTCTTACCCAGGAAACACTTGCAAGGAAGAGGGCAGAGGAGGGGGAGACAGAGAGTTTCTAAAGGCTGAATTGGTGCTGGGGGGCGGGGGGGGGGGGGGTGATGGCGTGGTAGGGTGATTGGGTTGTCGAGAACTTTTTTCCCTCTATTCTTATTTCGCTTTACCGCAACGGCTAGGCTTGAAAGAATATAGAATCACGGACGTTGAAATGAATCAGATCCTTCATGATTTTGTTTGTGAATTTTATCGTCTATCCCTTGCCAGAACGTTGAGCCCGGGTAAGTCGAGTGATATTGTGATGGATTTTCAATGTTCCGGTCTGGAGTTCGAATACCGGCTGGAGGCAGCTATTTTGTGCTGGCCTTTTTCTCGTCGCCCCTTATCTGATATCACCCATTGGTGGGAAAAGGACGTTAAACTCCCAAACACTTACCCACCCCGTCCCCAAAACCGTCCAAGAAAATGTTGAATGCTTTGCAGGGAATTCTGTCACCTTCCCCCACCTCCCACCCCCCTCATGTGTGTGTGTGTGTGTGTGTGTGTGTGTGTGTGTGTGTGTGTGTGTGTGTGTGTGTTATCCTCCAGCTAATATAAATATTCCAAACTGCTTTTGCCTCGCCCCGGCTGGGGCCAGATATTGTGCTGGCTTTTTCATCGTTGCCTCGTCTTTGATATCACCCGTATGTGGTGGAAAAGGACGTTAAACTCCCAACCAACCACCCACCCACCCTTTTGCCTCGATATGTCTCGGTATTATTTATAAATCCAACTCACTTCTACTGTATGGGCGTGTGTCCGATCAATAAAATTACTGAGTGGGAGTCTCTCTCTGAATGTCCAGCGATGCATAACACGACAGAATCCCAGTTCTCCTTTCGACAACATGTCAAACACGCGTATCACTTTTCCCATCCATTATGTCGCTGGCTCCCGTCATCCACTGTGCCACCGCTCATTACTGTGATCACTGATAGTACAGGTCATTGATCATCACCGCTACACTGCGCTTAAAGGTCTGCAATCTCAAGAAAAAGCCACAAACAGCACGGGGAGCCGGGGTGGTCGAATGGTAGAGCGTTGGACTTCCAATGCTCGGGTCGTGAGTTCGAATCCCGGCGGGGGCCAAATATTTGTGCTGGCTTTTTCATCGTTGCCCTGTCTTTGATATCACCGGTATGTGGTGGAAAAGGACGTTAAACCCCCAAACACCCACCCACCTACCCACCCACAAACAGCACAGTCAACTCTCTCACAGTTTCAGAGTTTTCAGCGTCCCTGGAATCCCTATAAAAGCCAAGGGCAGCCTGATTTCACAGCAGTTTCCGTTTTGACACTGAGCGAGAAAGATAGTGCAGCAGTCAACACCCGCTAGACACAGTAGCGATGTGTCTCGCTCACTGAACCAAAAGCACAATGAAGTCAAGGAAAACTCACGCTCTGGTTTTATAAGGGTCTTCGGATCGCTGAAAACTCTGCAACTGTGACAGATTTGCCTGGATTATGCACAGTCGAAGGAGCTGCAGTTAAGTTATAAAAAAAAAAAAAGCACAACAACAAACCCCAGAATGTTTGCGGCTTTTTGCTGAGATTGCAGACCTTTAATATCATTGACAGTACCCAGTGTCATGAACCCTGCTCACGTGTCCGAGTTCAGGAAACTCACACACACAAGCATTGTTACACACATGCACTCGCACTTACACTAACCAGCACATACAACAAACACGCTCGCACTCAGCCGCATACTATGAACGGAGAATGATGAACATTTTGCAAACTAACTATTACGGACGTACAAAACAAGACACAAAGTGCACAACTGACTCTTCCACAGTCTGCCACTGTTGTCAGTTAGTGTCTAGACAATATCGGTCTCAGTTACACAGATCACTTGGGCCCATGCTGTACAGACAAGCAGAGTTATAGGATGCTCAGTCAGTGTACTGATCATTTTGGACCATGGCGGGTGACGGTAACCAGTGGGGGCTCCAAGCTTTACTAGAATCGTCTGCTTCCTTACGAGTCTGAGCGGGAGTGACTGACTAAAGGCTTACTCGTCTTACTAAAACATGTTGCCCTCATGAGCAGTGTTGTTACCTGCATCAACAGTGTTCACGCACGAGTTGTCACCTGCGTGAGCAGTGTTCACGCACGAGTTGTCATCTGCGTGAGCAGTGTTCAGGCACGAGTTGTCACCTGCGTGAACAGTGTTCACGCACGAGTTCTCACCTGCGTGAGCAGTGTTCACACACGAGTTGTCACCTGCATGAGCAATGTTCACAAACGAATTGTTCCCTGCATGAGCAGTGTTCAAGCAATAGGCACACATGCCCTAACAAACACTCGTGCCGTTCGGCTGTCCGAGCAGGTTCAGTCGTTTACAGTTAAATGTCTCCTGCTATATAAAATGCAGATGAATTACACATGAAACATCACTCAAATTATATGTCAACTGGCTCTTGACACCCAGGGACACGCGGGAGGAAAAGGTGATTAGGAGTAGGGGGGGGGGGAGGATAGGTTCCTGTGATGAGAAGAGGGCGAGGAGGTATGGGGTATGGAAGGTAATGGCGGCACTAGCAATCAACAAAAAATTAACCATCATCAAGTTGACTGTTCTTTCCGAGTTGTCTATGTTCCTCAAAGAAAAATGCTCCGAAAGGGCAGGGTGGTGGGTGGGTGTTTGGGAGTTTAACGGCTTTTTCCACCACATACGGGTACTATCAAAGACGGGGCAAAGATAAAAACGCCAGCACACATATTTGGCCACGACCTGAGCATTAAAAGTCCAACGTTCTACCATTCAGCAACCCTGGCTACCCTCCCAAACGGCAAACTTTCCACAGCAAACCTAACACTAACCGTAACGTTAACAGCAGGTCCAACCCTACCTACATCCCTAACTGTAACCCTAAACCCTAACCCTAACCCTAACCCTAATAACCGTACCTGTAACCCTAACCCTAATAACCCTAACTGAAATACACCTAACCCTAACCCAACCTGTAACCCTAACCCTAATAACCTTAACTCTAACCCCTGCCCCAACCCTAAAACTAATAACCCTAACCACCATAAGTATAACCCTAACCCTAACCCCAAACTGCAACGCTAACCCTAATAACCCTAACTCTAACCCCAACCCTAAACCAAATCACCCTAACCACCATAAGTCTAACACTAACCCAAACCCTAACTGTAAAGCTAACCCTAATAACCCTGACTCTAACCCTAACCCCACCCTAACCCTAATAACTCTAACAACCCTAAGTCTAACCCTAAACCTAACTGTAACCCTAACCCTAATAACCCTAACCCTAATAACCCTAACCCTAACCCCTAACTGTAACGCTAACCCTAATAACTATAACTCTAACCCTAACCCTAATAACCCTAACCCTAATAACCCTAACCACCATAAGTCTAACCCTAACTCAAACCCTAACTGTAAAGCTAACCCTAATAACCCTAACTCTAACCCTAACCCCACCCTAACCCTAATAACCCTAACAACCCTAAGTCTAACCCTAACCCTAACTCTAACCCTAATCCTAATAACCCTAACCCTAACCCTAATAACCCTAACCCTAACTGTAACCCTAACCCTAATAACCCTAACCCTAACCCTAATAACCCTACCAACCCTGTCTAACCCTAACTCTAACCCTAACTCTAACCCTAACCCTAATAACCCTAACCCTAACCCTAATAACCCTAACTCTAACCCTAACCCTAACCCTAACCTTCAACGTGTAATAGCACACAGAAGGAACATGTAGATTCGAAGACACACCTGGCTGAACATAAGGTTGACGCCGATGAGGAGCAAGGAGCAAGACAGCGGTCTACCGTCAGTTTGGGGACGTGAAACTACGTGTGTGTGTGTGTGTGTGTGTGTGTGTGTGTGTGTGTGTGTGTGTGTGTGTGTGTGTGTGTGTCTGTCTGTGTGTGTATGTGTGTCTGTCTGTCTGTCTGTCTGTCTGTCTGGGCGCGCGCGCGTGTGTATGTGCAGGTACATATGGGTATGTATAGGTACATAATTATTTACGTGCGACTTTAGGTTTCTGCGTGTACGCGTGATGGAGAAGCCAGTCAAGAAACGCGTTAGACTTATCAAGAAAAGCACAGTCAAGCGATGGAACGAAGGAACTCCGCCTCCCAATCATTCACAAGGCTTCCGTGGATGCTCTGCCCACTCCAAACCGGTCACCAAAGGGCAAAACAACAACTGTCCACACAAGACGGTAACCACTCGGCCACGGCCGACCTGCACTGACCGCGGCGACCCCGAGTTCAACTCTTTAATCATCCTGATTCGCTGACCAATTATGCGTCCAGGGAGCCGGTACAAAAGATACCATTGTCCACTCGCCTGAGGGAAAACCAATCGATAGATCAGCCCGCCAAGCATGGGTGGTATGACGACCAGAAAGGAAGCGACCGGTGGTTGCAAACTGGACTGGACAAGCAAATGACCGCGGTCAGCGGTGGAGGGCAAATTCCCCGCGGGGCCGTGCTGGGAATTGTTATCATTTTGCCCATCGATGTTGGACAAGGTCTGATACAATAACCTCTCCCCTCCCCCCTTCCCCTCCCTGTAATTACCTCTCCCAGAGGTTTTATTCGCGTGTACAAAACGCAAACATTCGGTCGATTCTGTTAAAGCGTCTGGTGCTACCATTCGTGTGCTCACAGATCGCTCTTCAATCACTCGTGTGGCGGGGACGTTAAGCCACAACTAACCATGCAACCGATTCTGTGAACTCTTTTTTTTTTTTCGTTTTTTGGTTGTTGTTGTTGTTGTTGTTGTGTTGTTTTGTTTTGTTTTTTCTTGCTGCCCCAACACTTTTTCCAGCTTCAGTGGTATTCTTCCCAGGTCATGGGTGGAATGCAAGGAGGGCCCGGAAGTTGTGGCAATTTTAATTATGCATGATGAGGAGGATGATTGTCTGATGACGCTATGGAAGTCGATGTAGTTTGAGACTGTGTAACACTCTTTCTGTCATTCAATAACCAGCCCATGAACTTCGGTACCTGCGGTCGGGTCGTGAGTTCGATCCCGGCTGGGGCCAAATATTTGTGCTGGCTTTTTCATCGTTGCCCCGTCTTTGATATCACCCTATGTGGTGGAAAAGGACGTTAAACCCCCAAACACCCACCCACCCTCGGTACCTGCGGCCGACCCTGAAATCATCCACATTGTGAGATGTGTCACAACAAGGGAAGCACCCTCAAAGTCGCACCCGTGAAGTGGGTGAGTCTCGGCTGTGTGGCAACAGCCTTCCCACTGGGCCCACACCACACCCGTTCTGGGTTGGAGCCGACCTTTGGTATGAAAAATCTCGCTTGTCTCGACTGGAATTCCAAGACGGGTCTCCCGGTGCATGGTCCGAAGTGCTAACCACTACGGTACTCTGTTAACCTTTGCCAATCCTTGCAGAACTAGCTGAGCTGAATGAGGTTTCTGTCAGGGGAAAAAATATCCAGCCATAGGCATAGGTCGTTTATCATTGTCTCCTGTTATTTCCATTTAGCGCCGGTCCGTGATTAGTTTTAGGCCCAGGGTTTTAATTAATCGGAGGCGTTTTAAAGATGAGGTCATGTGGCCACATTAATATCGTGACGTGTGCAAGGGGTCTCTTGGTTGTGGTGGATTTCAGCTGCTGGCTCTGCTTTCATATCCGACAGAGAACTAGAGCGTGTTCTTTGTGTCTGGCCAGCTAATTTACCACAGGGTTATACGATGCACAGTAGACTATGTCGTAGGTTTGATCAGTGACCAGTCTCTCACTTCAATGGTTTTATTAAGTTGCAGATGTATGGTAGTTCGAGTTATTAAGTCAGTCAGGGAAAGGGAAGTGTGGTGACTTAGCTAATGTGGTGAGGAACTAAAAACGGAAGATGGTGTGTTCGATTCCTCACAAAGCCAAACCTGGCACGGGCAGAACCGCGTAGAAAGTGTGTGTGTGTGTGTGTGTGTGTGTGTGTGTGTGTGTGTGTGTGTGTGTGTGTGTGTGAAGAGGGGGGTGGGGAGGGGCGGGAGAAGGGGGAGGGCATTGCTTTCAAGCAATGCACACCAACACATAAACCGCTTTCACACCATCATGACACAATTTTGTTGTTGTTGTTTGTGTGTTTATTTGTTTGCTTGGTTTTTTTTAATAGTATTGTTATTGTCCTCTAAGCAAGTTTTGATGTTCTTAAGATTCTGGCGACTTGCACACAGACAGAACTAGCGCTTTGGTACGTCAATGACACCGAAACAGTTCCTCAGACTAGGACACCGCGGTTCTTTACTCTTGTTATTTCTGACAAATCCTTGCCGTGTCCCCCGGGCGGAGAGCACCCAGGGTCATTTTCAGTCTCCGTCCCTCCCCATTGTTATCTGTATGTCTGAGTGCCTTACAGAGTCATACCCAATCTACATCAAATATGGTTGTTCTTGTACGTCTGGTCGTCTGGACAAGCCCGCCATCCTCCCAAAGCCTGCCCGAGGCGGTTGTCCATGAATGAGAAAGTATGTCTGGACAGTAATTTCTGCCATCGAGCGACTGGCTTCGGTATTAAAGAGCCATATTCCAATATGTTCAGGCCCACAAATCTTTTGGGGGCTGTTTTTGGTGGCGCCAAGCATTCAATAATGAAACCAAACCTTTAGATTACAAGGGCAGACGTTATAGGCGTAAAAAAAATTCAACTTGTCGTTTCTACACTTCCGGAAATGCGTCGTACCTCCCAGACGCATGCGCATTTACAGTCTTATACAGGTGGCACTGGGCCAACATGTTTTTCTCTTTTTGTGGTTATTAGTTTTTCTTTTTCTTTGACTTGTTTTAGACTGTTCTTACTCTCTCTGTCTCTGTCTGTCTGTCTGTCTGTCTCTGTCTGTCTGTCTGTCTTGCGCGGCGTTAAGCCCTAAATAACTAACTAACTAACTGTCTGTCTGTCTGTCTGTCTGTCTGTCTGTCTGTCTGTCTGTCTCTGTCTGTCTGTCTGTCTGTGTGTGTGTGTGTGTGTGTGTGTGTGTGTGTGTGTGTGTGTGTGTGTGTGTGTGTGTGTGTGTGTGTGTGTGTGTGTGTGTTACTTTGTTTTCTGTCACACTGCTCATTGTTCAGTTTATCTATATATGTATCTGTGTATATATTTATATATCATTTTCGACCGTATGACGAAGATTCGTTCTGGATGGTGTTAACTGATATTCAGTGCTCCTAGGGGGGCCCGAATAAAATCTTGATTTGGCTTCACTGGAGCCTAAACGCAAGTCGGAATACACAGCGTCTGGCACATCCTTGCCAACACATGCATAGTTACTGTCTCATACAGGCTGCAACAGGAACCTAAACGCGAGCCGAACAAGCCGGCATAGAGTCTTCCACAGCCTTGCTGATATGGTTGACTGGAACAGTTTCAGGCCCTTGCAGTTTTCGTTCGCACTTCCAGCAGACGTCTGCGTATCGTCATCGTCACAATAGTCAGAGGAAATGTTCTAACTGTTCCACTACAAACATTGACTTCTGTGAGGCATGGTAATCTCAGAGTTCGCGCCTTTAAGTCAACGAGGCAGCTCTTTCCGGCAGAGGTCTTGTAATGACTTCACGTTCCCAGACGACGCTGAAGCCACAATTCTATTGATTAACTAATGTTTGTGGTCAGCATCACTAATCCCCGAGACCGGGCCAATGTTGATCAGAGTCTGTGTGTATGTATATTCCTAGCTGCCAGACAGACTGGGGTAATTAAATGCTGCTGGGCATGCGACTCACGCCTAATCGAAGAATGGGGCTTCTTTGATGAGGTACCATTTGGCAGGAAAGTCGACCAGACAATGATCTAGTGTTATTGTATTCGGAGACAATATGCTGGACGGACGAAGAAGTGCCGAGTAATTGGAGGAGGGAGAAGATCAATACCATCAGTTATGAGTTATGTTGTATGTTCTGGTAAACTGTCTTTATTGTCATTCTCCGTCCAGAAATCTTCTGCGTAGGATTGGGGAGCCGGTGTCGTAGAATATTTCGGAACCAGGATAAATCGGAACCGGTTCCCAAAAATCCTAGGATATTTCGGAACCATTCCCATTTATCCAGCACCTGGCAGACAAAATTCATGTGGGCTAATGGCCTCCTAGACGGTTTGGAAATATGCTGGTGGTTTTCAAATATCCTGTCACTAGAGTCAGGATAAATCGGAATGGTTCCCATTCGTCCCGGTTCCGAAATATCCGTTGACACCGGGATAGCCGAATGGTAGAGAGTATGGCCTTTTTCTCGTTGTGCCGTCTTTGATATCAACCAAACGTGGTGGAAAAGGACGTGAAACTCCCACCCACCCACCTACCCACCCACCCATCCACCCTTCTGCATAATTATGATAGTGTAGTAATGGAGCCGTGAGCTGTTAAACATACCACATCGGGTGGTCGGTGTTCTAGTCGTTAAGAAACCGTCGCCAATGCCAGAGGTCAGGTTCGAGTCCCTCTCGGGGCGTACAAGTTTTCCTTCTCGTACTTGGCACCGTTCATTCGGGCCGACCGTCGGGGGTTCTCTCCGGGTACTCCGGCTTCCTCCCCCTCTCCTTTGAAAATGTTCAGCCCACAAAATTTAAAAATAAACGCAGTTTTAAACTTCCGAAATGTAGATAGCTCAGCTGACCCTTCGCACCACGTGATTGTAATGTGTTCATGTCCAGTGTGTGGGAGAATGCGTGTGATTCACGCGAGCGTGCGTATTGGGTTCAGCTCGCGGCGCTTCGAGCCAATTCGAGCCGCAAAATTAGTCTCTGTAGCTTGCCCGGCGTCAAGCCCTAAAAACTTCACTCTTTTTTTTTTTTAGCCAGTGAAAGAAATTGGGTCCGGCTTTCCTCCCCCAGTGGCGCTGCACCGCGGCGACGCGCTTCCCCCTGGGTAAGCAGCCCGAATTTCCCAAAAGAGGAAAAACAACAAAACAAAAACAAACAACAACAACAAAACAATAAAAACTAGAGGTTTGATAGTGGCAGACAGCTGTGAGGATTTTCATAAGAATTACTTCTTTTTTTTTTTAATCCAAATCATAATGAGAATAACGTTACCACCTTTGACTTCAAACATTTTCAGTCAGTTCCAGTAGCGGCTAGGTTGCACGCACACGCTATGTCAGTAAAAGCGAAGCCAGCGACGACCCCCCCCCCCCCCCCCCCCCCCAACTGAAAGTGTCGTGTTTCAGGGTAATTTGTGACATTAAACCGTCACTCCTACTGCGCTTGACGCAAAACTTTCCCTGCCACCCACCGGCCAGCGAATTCACGTTGTCACTGCATCTTTCATACATTTTTTTTTTTTATCATCCAGTTTCTCTCTGCACGTAATTGTATTCAATGAATGAGATCTTAATCTGCGTCTGCCTCCCAGCCGCAATGTCGCATTCCACGTCAAATGTCTGGCTATGCCCAACCAGAAATGACAATCGCTTGAAGATCTCAGACGTTGATAGGGCAGAATCCGCGAAGATCGTGTGCGGCGGGGCGCTTCAGTGAATTCAATGTCCTATTGACTCGTAATTACTCGTGCACGCGTGTCAAAATAATTTGTCGTGAAGTCGACTGGAGTTGAGGAGAAATGCCGATGTTAGCGACACCTGGTTATAGACTGACCCCGCATGTAAAAGTCGGGGTTGGGGAGTTTAGCCCCGGATTAGAGTCTAACCTCGAAGTAAACTAGCTCAAGGGTTAAATTTTCCGTTGTTTTTTGTTTTAAATCAGGAAGCGGGTCCATTCCAGCAAGGTGCCTGTGTCGTTATAGAAGGATTTTTGTCTTTCTTTCTTAGCTTCTTTATTTATTTAATTTTGTTTTGGGGTTTCTTTTGTCTTAGTCTGGGTTAGGCCCGTAGCCGTGGGTTAAATTAACCTCGAGTTCTACATACGGGCCCAGGTCTGTCGCTGTAGGATATATACGTGGTCCCAATATACAGCATTAATTTTCATCTCG